>JBAKGM010000365.1:40782104-40794522 GCA_037177215.1 Asparagus racemosus | reverse complement strand
CTGGCATTAATTGAGAGGTTGGTGTGTGTATCCTAATTAATCAATTATGTCAATCATGCTCCAACTAAACCAAGACCTCTCCCATCTAATTTAAACTGAATCCATCAGTAAGTTTGCAGGGTGGGGTCACTCCGCACCTTTTTCCCGGTTGGGTATCAGATTCCGGTGGGGTACACGTTATTTAATTAAGTATTTAATTAAGATAGTGAATATTCAACTAATATTTTGCCGGGTCTAGTCAAGATTTGGTATATTATACTTGATCATATGCCTGACAAATTCATGTCAAATAAAAATTATTCTTCTTTGGACTTGCTTATTGTCCCCTTTCGGATCCAATTCAACTGCCGATAATCAAAGTAGGGTCAAGCATTATTTCGAAAATATTAATGATGTTAAATTCAAATTCTATCTATCTATCTATTTGTACATCTATTATTAATATAGGATAAATTTTGCAATTTTGGAATTAGGATTTGTGGTTCTTTTTTTAACAATTTATACGTGACAGCATGCACAAGTTACAAGCTATGTTAATGAAGCTATAATATCTATGACTATTAACAAACCATTGGTATTTTCGGAAGGCGATTCTGTAACCATTTCTCTTGCAATCTCAACTTCTTTTCAGATCCCTTATGACTCCATCGTTAACACACAATCTTACCAAGAACATGCAAAATCCACTTTAATAACAACGAGAAAGTATCAAGTAGTCTCCGGTCTATATCTAATCTAATCTAATATCTAATACTATTATAAAAGTGGATGAGGATGTTAAAACATTTCTTTCCAAAATGCCCTCCAACTTTTGTTAAAACACATGCATGCATGCATAAATCACATAAATACATGGATGAAAATATAAATATAAAACACATACATGCATGCATGAATACACATACATAGTCAATTTTCATAACCTCTCCGATAGTTACCATTAATTTTTCATTTAACCATTCACTTTCCTATGATCTTTTCGTTCTCTTAGTCCTATCAAAGGAAACAACAAGACTATAAAATTTCACCAAAGAAAAGTCACCATGTTCCATCAATTTACCCATTTAATCTTTATACATTAAGCCTCAATATGGCACTGTCCATAAACTCATTCAATAAAATTAATTCTTTACTAATTACTTATAACATGTTAAAAGCTATAATATCACAATGAAATGGTTAATCAATGTGCACTGCACATACACAATACTAGTAATACTAAGTATGCACCAAAAAGGATGTCAACTCTAGGTCATTAGACTTTGATATATGTGCACAAATATAATAATTAACATTCATTTAATGTACATTAAATGTCATAGATCGCCCTCACTAGAAGTAGAAGTTTGTATGAAAAAATCACAACTCCCATTGCAAAGCCTCCGCAAAATCTGTGAACGTGGGGCACGTGGGTGGGGTCCACCCACGTGGTGAGAACCCCCCACGTTTCTCTTTTCTTTGTGCGCTGCGGAAGCAGCGGAACGCGGAGCTGCCGCGCGGGGAAAAACACAAAAAAAAAAGAAACAGATTTTAGTCCCACATCGCCTAATTTAAGAGGTGGAGGAGTTTGTTTCCCTATAAATAGAGAAGGGGTGAAGGAGTTTGAGAGAGTGGAGAGCCTATCTCAAATTTGAGAGAGGAAAGCTATAGCGGTGGTTTTATTATAATCACACGCGGTAATTTTTGAGAGATCTCAAGTTTGAAATCTTCTCTATTTCAAGCTTTGTAATTTCTTGTGGTCAAATAAGAAATTATTGTGGTGCTCCCGTGGACGTAGGCACGTTTGCCGAACCACGTAAATCTTGTGTCTTTGCTATTTATTGTAATTGTTTATAGTTTGTAGGTTCCCTTGATTCAGTCCTAGCACTGTTGAGAGGAAGAGTAAGATATATCACTTGGCTGGGATATTTTACTTTCTATTCTTGTTTCCTTTGTGAGACGGGAATATAACTCAAGAGCTTCTCTCAGGAGATAACGCTTCCGCGGCGTGTGGGCGTGAACTCTGCGACCAACAGTTACAAAACATTTCCGATAGAAAAAAATGTATCTATGAAAATATGTGTGGTCTAATCTCTAAAGAATGAAAAATGTAAAATGAAGTCTAACATGCTAGATGTTCCATATGAAGCAGTAAAGAATGTCCTACATCATTAGTTTGTATAGATCATTTTTTGCCTAAGCCACATCCTCGCCTTCCAGCTATCTTGTAATTAGACCTTAATCCATTAGTCCAACTATCTTGCCCTCCAGCTATCTTGTTCTTGTAGATTAAGTTTCTTCTCTTTCGGTGTACTCTTTTTTCCAGTGTACTGTAATGAGTCTTAAGCTTAGCCTTATCCTTCTTGGTTTTTGTAGGCAATGTCATATGCAAAGTTAGCGGGGCTTCATCCAATCTATGGACTCTGTGGGTGCTACTGGTACTTAGTCTTTCTTAGGAATTTTATCACATAGACTCTGGACTAAAAGCTTACTTTTATTTCTGATGGTCTCAAACAGATTCTGGCTTTGTTCCGATATTTGTATATGCTATATTTGGCTCATCGCGTCAGCTTGCTATTGGTCCAGTGGCATTAGTCTCTCTTCTAGTTTCTAATGTCCTAAGTAAGATTGTTCATTCTTCTGACAAGCTATATACCGAGCTTGCCATATTATTGGCACTAATGGTTGGTATACTTGAGTGTCTCATGGGATTATTCAGGTAATTAGTCTTCTTTTTTAAGGTAAATTTCTTTCTCGTACCAAGTTAAATAATTATCTTACAATGGGGAGCTTGAGTAGATGCTGGTGCTGTAGGAAGCTCTTTCATGTACGCTGACTTTGGGAAAATATATAACTGTTTTTAATTTTTAGTACATGCTCATGACTGCTTTAAACTGTTCTCCCAAAAAAGCATTGAAGTGGCATCACGTCTCCATTGCTGATATCAGTTGTTTATTTTGAAGCTGATGCTATTAATACTTAAATATATTTTCACTTTTTTTCTATAATTATAAATATGTGTCTTATTTTTCTTTTACATGATTTAAACGCCCCTGAATTTTTACAGGCTTGGCTGGCTTATTCGCTTCATTAGTCATTCTGTAATTTCTGGTTTCACTACTTCTTCTTCCTTGGTGATTGCATTATCGCAAGCGAAATACTTCTTGGGTTATAATGTAGTAAGAAGCAGTAAAATCATACCACTTATGATAAGCATAATTGATGGAGCTGGTGAAGTATGTTTTTTATCCCCTTTTGATTATTCAACTTCTTTTACCCCATTTGTACTTTTTTTTTCATTTGCACCATTTATTTTTGATGTAATGTGCAGTAACTATGTGACTGTTCTTTTGATAATCATAATTTGCATATGCAGTTATTACGTTGAATCACATTCTTAATTGTCATCCATCAGATGAAGAAAAGGCATTACATTGTCAGTTTGACGAACCCATTTGATTTTGCTTGTCATTGGTTAATTGATCAGTGGTAAAGAGGACCTGCCATCTCTGTTGACCAAGTTGATGACTGCTAAATATCAGTATTTTCCATATCTGAGATATGTCAATGCTTCGGAACAAATACCCTCAAGGAGCTGTTATGTGCATCCATGGAAGTCTTAGTGATGTGGTACTCCAGTCATATTCTATTAAGTTAACCTGACAAGTTTTTGTACTACCCCTACATTAATAGCTGTCATCAGGTTAGATGAACCTCAGAAGAACTTAATGGAGAAATTGGAATTATCTAGACCACCCTACAGATATGGGATAAAGGATTTGTCATTGTTTACATATAGCCTTGTATTTTTAAAGCTTTGACAAATTTTTTAGTTTTAATAGCTAGCAGAAATAAGTCTAAAGTCCCTTGAACGCATGTTCGGTTGTTCAGAAATTCTGGAGTCCTTCATGTAGAAAATTTTGCGATCATGTAATGCATGGCTAGCCATTGGTTTGATGCAGATCTGTGCATAATGGTATAAGTGACTTTTTAAAGTTTAATACTTTAAACTCCTCCAACAAATCTTCTTCAAATTTATATTTCATAAAGTGGACTAAGTGGTCAACCTCAATGTGCAAGCTTGCTTAGTGGGAAGATACGGATTAGTATTGACTTTTCTAGTGTAGTAGCAGACTCAGTATATGTAAAATTATAATGTCAGTGGTGTCATGGATCCTCCTGTTTGGAATCACCCAACTGACTAAGTTCTCTTTTTAGCATGAGGATAGGTTAGATCTTGTTGAATAGGTTTTTAGATTTTTTTACACTTGTCAAACCGATATCTTTATTCTCTTTGGCTTAGAAATTTTCTATTACTAGCTGCTAAATACATGGTTATTCACATTTGAAGTCATTATTTATATTTCATCATACTTTTAAGTTTTTTTAAAACTTTCCTCAAGTTAGTGTTGATTCCTTGACCTTTTTTATATTTCATGCTGTTTTGTTCGGTTTTATAGCTTATATACGAAAAAGTTTTTCTGTTTCCTCAAGACATCATCCATTTTCACTAAGTGTATGTGGCAGTATCATTTTGTAGTTCTCATGGCCGCCTTTCCTGATGGGTTCAGTTATGCTTGCTATCCTCCTTTTGATGAAGCAGCTGGTAGGAAAATTTGCTCACCTACTACAGTTTGATCAAACTTTACATCCTGAAGTCATAATATTCAACAGAAGAACCTACTTCACCTACTCCTGTTGCTCAAATATTTCAGGGAAAATCAAAGAGTCGTTTACGATGGCTTAGAGCTGCAGGCCCCCTTACTGCAGTCGTATTGGGTACAACCTTTGTGAAAATATTCCGTCCTTCCTCAATTTCAGTGGTGAGTCCTGTTCAGATTTAACTCCTGACATATGAGAATATGTACTTAATCTCATAATGATGTTAGCAATGTTTTAATCATGGTGTCTTCGAACTTAAGACATCCGTTGTGCCTAAGATTGGAAGACGTGCAAGCATCAGAAACACGCTTCATGCCTTACAAGGAAAACTAAACTGATTGAGTGGCGTGATTATTCTATTCTACTGTAGATGTGTCCCCTTATAGATTTTCAGATAACCTCTTCACTCAAATAACGGTGACGGGCTTGTGACTATGTATATCAAGTAAACTTGTCACACCTTATGTGGACCTTTGGGCTACATAGGAAGGTCTCTATCATAAAGATGATATACTTTACATGCAGAATAAATGAAGCAAGACACATAATTCAATATTGTCAGTGTCAAAGTTTGAACTAGGATGTCTTGAAACTTTGTGCGGCAGCATCATCATATAAAGGCACTTTATAATCGAGGAGGTCGTGACCTGACAATAGTCACGATATATTTCAAGCAAATTGAACAAAGAGTATGTATTAAGAACTAGACAATACTCTATTTTTTTAATTGTGATTCTGTCTAAATCTACTGGAGACAAATACCATTGGTTAACATAAGGTGCTGTTTTTTTTATTTACACAAGTCATATTGACCTTCAGACTGACACCACTTAATTATATTAGACGGGGTAAAGTGTCTCCAGACTTCTAATTTGATGTTGTTTTTTATATTTTTCCATGTGTTATTTTCTTTAGGAATTATTATTATTTATTATTACTTGTAACTCTCATTCTGAGGTTCACAGAATTGACATGGATAGCTCAACTGTGCTTAGGTTGGTGAAATACCTCAGGGCCTCCCAAAGTTTTCCCTTCCTAGAGAATTTGGGCATGCAAAATCTCTAATTTCAACTGCAGTTCTCATAACTGGTGTAGCAATTTTGGTATGAGCTGTTTTTATGTCCTTTCCTCATTTAACCTCAATTTTGATATTGGATATCCATTAAATCCTCTTCTTTTCCTCTTAGGAATCCGTTGGAATTGCGAAAGCTTTGGCTGCAAAGAATGGGTATGAACTGGATTCAAATCAAGAGGTACTTCGTAATTAAGCTCTATATCAAAGTTTCTTTTCTGAAATAAGTAATATTGTGTTTGATCCCATTACATATTTTTGAGCCAAAATTTCATATTATTCAAACTTTACTTGATTTTCTTATTCACAAGGCTTAATCATGACTCATCCAAGCACTTTCTCATAAAAAATGGGTCAGTTATGGAGCATGACTACGGTAAGAATGTAAACAGAGGAGATGAGCTGAATAACTGTCATGCTATGGTTGTCTTTAGCAATACTGGTTCTCTGGTTGCGTGCATACGCGGTACACAATAGTGCGTAATAAAAACATAATAGCAAGCACCTTAGTATTGGTGTATGTATAAATAGGTGTAAAACATTATTGTGAAAAAAGTAAAAAAAAGTTTGGAAGAGGGTACGTTGACTACTTTCATGAAATAAAACAAATAAATTAAGTTAAATAATTTCATGAAGTAACATTAAATTATCTCTTAGTTGATTGATTTCTTCAACTTACTCTGTATCATCGAGAGTTTCTTGAAAGTGCCGATGATGTTGTCACTGACATGTTGGTATTGATGGTTTTGTCGATTGAGAAATTGATATTAGAGACATTGGAGAGTTTAAATTTTGAGAATGGGATGGACAAATTTTCTGGATAGTGTTTGAGGGGTGGAAACGATTATCGAGATCACGGCAAAGGCTTTGTGACTGTAAAGGGGTTAGCAGGTAACTGGCTTGAGTTTTGTTGAGATAGTGGCAGTGTTTTTTTCCAACTTTGCCCCTTCATAAGCTGTTAATCGTCGCAACTTATTGAGGACATTTTTTGGGATTTTTGAAATTGATACACAGGGGTTGAACATCAAATAATTGGAGCCAAAGCCTGGCTTCTCTAATCTCTAATCTCTAATAATAGTAATACGTATAGATATATAGCAGCTAATGATGGCTGCACTTACCTGTTAGATGTCCATCATTAGCAATACATTGAAACTAATCGTAATTATAATCTAACAATATGTGTCATTTAAATGGCCTTTGAAATTAGTCAAATTAACTAAACATAGATGTTGCGGATATATCCTTGTTTAGCTCGTATGTACATTGCAATTAGGAGAATTGTCTAGGCCATGAATGTATAGCCGAGGGGAAAAATATATTATGTAGATATTAGGGGACAACATATGAGGAGTTGTCTTAGCTTATCTGGGAGTCTGCCTTACAAATTCTCTTGTGGATGTTTAACTGAGATATTTGTGAATACTGTAGATTATACTTGGTGAGGTGCAATTTGTTTACATGATCCAATATTATAGTTGTCGAAGTGCTCCTACTGGGACTAACCTCACAAGTTGTAGCTTTCTTGGATATCTTCATTTCTATTCCAAGAATAGTTATATCATTCATTTACTTTTTTGCTACTCCTGAAACCCTTTCCACGGGTGACTAGCTCTGTCTTGTAATATAGTGTATTTTGGCGCCTTGTTGAAGACAAGCTTAACAATGCATAACTAGTGCTCATTTTTGTTCCATGCACCAAATTAGAGAATCTCATGATCATTAGTTTTGCAGCTATTTGGTCTTGGCGTTGCAAACATCTGTGGCTCATTCTTCTCTTCGTATCCTACAACAGGTATAAATGCTGACCACATATGAGAACTGAAGTCCATCCAAGTGCTATTTGATTCTCTAATGATTGTTTTCTTTTTCATACAATATTGGGGATGCAGGCTCCTTTTCCAGGTCAGCGGTAAATCATGAGAGTGGCGCTAGAACTGGATTATCTGGAATTATAATGGGAATTATAATGATGTCTGCTCTTTTATTTTTGACACCATTATTTTCTGATATACCTCAGGTAGGGCTTTTCCATTTAGTTACTTTTTAACATTTACTCTCAGACAATTTTTGTCACTGTGATATTATTCTAAACTCAGTTAGCTATTTGTTTATAACTTGAAACGTGCTCTATGCATATCTTGGCAAAGTTTGAGGATAGAATCTCTGCTCAAAGTTAGCATTGAACTTAGGCATTTATTGCTCCTTTTAGGAATAAATGCAAAAATGTATGTCAGTCATGATAACTTCAGCATGTATCTGGATATACTACCAAGAATCAAGAGGTTACTATCCTTAAGAATAAATCTTCTTTGGATCAATAACAAAATAATGAAGCTAATTGGTAAATTCCTTTAAACGTAGCGATGTCATACTTGCATTAAAGGTTCAAACTAGGCTTAGTTTTCAACTGAGTTTTAGCAAGCTCTTAGATATCAAGCTCAGTCTGTGGACCTGGCTCACCAAACTCAATTTCTATACCCTACCAGAATGTATAGTATATAGTTTTCTAAAATAAATGGATAATACACGTTTTGATGGGAGAGCACCATTTTGGCAGATTGTAATACAGCCTACATAAGTTACCTAGTGCATGTACAATCATGGAAATTACTAATTCTCGTATGGAAAATTTAGAAGTTTACTACCTCTGGCATAAAACAATCCTCTAACTAAAAGCTACAACCTCTAGCACTAAGTTTCTCAACTCGCAATAGGTTGTATAGTTGTACTATGACTAGCTGAATGTTCTATTCATGACAAATACCTACTTTCAACTTCGTCAAATTTCGTCAGCAGCATTCATCTTTATTGAACTTTGGAGGGGTCCACATTTCATACATTTGAACAAATATCCATCCTCTGCATTTGATCAGCAATAGCTCATGCACAGTTCCTGCCTCTCTGTAGTAGGTTTCATAATAATTTCTCTTTATCTACAAAAGTTGTGCCTTCTCTATGGGAACACCAAGGATGAATACCAACACCCGTTCCAAGTTGATGAGATTATACTTCTAATTTTATTTGTCTCTGTTTTGAATATATATAAAAATTTCTACTGCTTGCTTTTTTCTCACTTCTCCTACAAAACGGGAATATGTCTTCTTACTAGAGGTTTAATTACTCAAATTTCAGTGTTCACTTGCTGCCATTGTGGTATCTGCTGTGATGGGCCTGGTAAGAATTGTTTAGTGCCTTTTGTTACAATTTTGGTTTTATGTATATTTTAAACTCCCGCAGTTCAACCGTTTATCAAAAAATCTATGTTAACATAATTCCTCCTCACCACCTTGGTGACCTACTTTCCAGGATGTTGGTGAATTAGTTTTAGGAAATTTAAACTATATAACAAAAGGATTTGTGCAAGAGCTCATATTTAATTCTCTAAAGTCCAACTATGCATGACATATTGGTGACAATATACATTATGTTCATACTTTTTGTCTACTATGCATCCCAGTTAAATTAAGTTGCCACCAACTGAAACCCATCAAATGCTTTTTGCAACACATCAAATTCTTTTTGCATCACCCTGACTGTAACTATGTCTTGGTGCCTTGTTACAATTTTGATTCTATATAATTTTTTAAGCCCTTGTAGTTTGATCGTTTATAAAATATTATGTCAATATATACCTCTTTACCACACATGTGACCTATTTTCCAGGATGTTGGTGGAGTAATTTTAGGAAATCACAAAGAATTTATGCAAGAAATCATATTTAGTCCCCTAAACTCCAACTGTATATTGCAAACTTATATAAGAATATACAGTATGTTCATATTCTTGGTCAACCGCACATCCAGTTATATTAAATTGCTACCAACTGAAACCCATCAAGTGCTTTTTTGCAACACTCCTCAAGTTTCTTTTTTCATCATCCTGACCACACTTATGTCTTTCTTAAAGTAACCTACGGCAAAACTTTTTCACTCTCTGTTTTGATAGAAAATGGGATATCACACAAACAACTCTGATCATCATCCAAACATAGATACACATGGATGCTCATGTAGTTTTTTAATTTATTTTGGGAATTGGGTTCTCTTAGGACCATCATGGATTTAGCATATATGTCAAGCAAAGATTTGATTCTGGGTATCAATTTTTAACCACTAACAGGTGGTGGCTTTTGTTGTCATTTCTTTTCTTTTAGGTGGATTATGAAGAAGCTTTGTTCTTGTGGCGTGTAGATAAGAAAGATTTCCTTCTTTGGACCATCACAAGCATTACAACATTAATTTTTGGTATTGAGATTGGTGTTCTTGTTGGGGTAAGATTTCTGATTTGTTTCTATCTCTGATCATATATTATTTTCCCGTATCAGTTGTTTGCTTTGATTCAGATGTTACCTTTAACTTGATTTTAATTATTATAAGTGAATCCACTGTTCTTGGATATTTTCATTGATGCCATATAATTTCTTTATCATGTTATGATTGCTTGACTTATGGACATTCCATTGTGATCAATAGCTCCAATTTGTATGGACTGTCATAATCACAGATATACTGTAGACTTTCCTATATTGGGAAGAAATGTTGATATTTTATTCAACTCAGATTGTGTTCAAAGGCTAGGTAGTTCTCAACATTTCCGTCATATGCATGTAGGTTTAATTTTAAGAAATTTACTGTAAATATCTCTTTCTCTGTAAATGCTTATTAAAAGGAGTGGGATTGTACTTTTCTTTGCATTAGTACCTGTCAGCAAAAGAACTTCACCCAAAAGTTTAAGTTGATCAATATTAGCAGCAATTTAAATCAAGCAAATGTAATGCTTAACACTCTTCCCATGGGCCTTTGGATAACAAATTTAATACTAAAAACCCACTTTCAAGCACTCTTTTCAGCTTGCAGATTAAGCAACATTATTACTCAACACTTCCCCTCATGCAGGCCTTTGGGCAACTGGGAAAGTCCTTTAGTAGGAACCTGGCTTATTTGAAAAGGTAAAATAAATTGGGTAATTGAATATTTTTAATGATAAGATAATAAATGACTTTCAGATAGAAGTAGAACTCATTATAAAACTGTCACCTAACAGTGCATATTACAAAGTTAGCTCTATATATTACAAAATTATATAATAAAGGTGTAGAAATTTAACCGTGCTGTAAAAAGAATGATGCAAAATTCGATAAGGAATCAAAAATATTTGACTAATCATTTGCTGAATTAGTTGAGATGCTACTTCGAAGTTTAATTTATAAAATATGATATTTGTAGAATCAGATAGAGGAAGCAAAACTGTTCCTTTAGCTGGATGTGAAATCAGATCAAAATCAGTTTGAGGAGATGTTATTTTAAAAAATAATTTGGCTAAAAAGAATAGAAAACTCTATGTCGATATATCTAACAAACGCAGCTTAGTGACAAACTTAGTTGAATACTGACAGTGTTAGTGCTTAGCCAGAAATTTTCTCCTCCAGATTTCTAATAAAGAAAAAACCATGCGGTATATAGATACTAGAATACATTTCTAAGCTTCGACTTGCTGGTGCACTTTCTTCATGTCCGTAATGGTTCAGTCTATTTGCAGCTTTGTAATTTGATATGAAACAAATGAACTTTCTTAGTATGCTAATTGTTTGAGTCAATAACAGTGTACCCTGTCTTTGAAATATTATGATCTGGATTTATATATAACCTGTCTTAACAATCTTTTCTCTTGTAGGTCGGTTTCTCCCTTGCATTTGTCATCCATGAGTCAGCAAATCCTCACATAGGTGAGCTTGTTTCTTTAAATGAAACTCAACTGTGAGCGTGTCAAAAGGATTGCTCAACTGCGAGTATGTTAATTATTAGTCAACTGGCTATTATATTTGATTTACTGTCCTGAAGCATCAGTTTGTTGTAGTAAACGATGCATCTGCACAAAGTCAGTTGAAACTTGTTGCTTCATCTGTAGCTGTCAGCGGCTAACTGAATGATTCTTATTTCAGCTGTATTGGGACGTCTTCCAGGAACAACTGTTTACAGAAACACACTACAGTATCCTGAAGCATACACATACAATGGAATAGTTGTAGTTCGCGTTGATGCACCCATTTATTTTGCAAACATCAGTTACATCAAGGATAGGTAAGATCAAAGTAAGCCTTTAATTTTTTTCCCCTTTCAAGTGTGTTGCTGAAAGTTGACACTGTTATACTAATCTGTTGTCAGGTTACGAGAATATGAACTAAGTATTTCAGGAACTACGAAGCGAGGACCAGATGTAGGAAGGATTCACTTTGTGATCATTGAGATGTCACGTAATTGAAATATCCTTTTTTTAGTAATTTGTTCGATGTCTTCCATATTTGATTCTCTATTGATCTCTCTAACAAATCATACTGATCTTTTTTTATTTGTAAAAAAAAATCTAATCATAAATTGATCAAGATTAGGAAATACGTCTAGTTAGTTTTTAAGTGAATTATCTTAAAATCATTATATATCTCACACTTTGTGCTGTCAATATTATACCAATATCATAGTTGAAAGTAAGTAAAGGCCATTAGTTGAGGAAGACATTGATGCGAAACAGGGGAGGGGGTCTATCAGAATTAGCGATCTAAATCGAATAAAACATCGTTTCGCCAAAATTCATGATCGTAGGCAGGAAATTAAATTAAAATAATTATCGTGACAGATGGATTTTAGTAAAATTTACAACGATAATCATGAATAATCCCAATCTCAATCAATTTAATCGCAGTAT
>JBAKGM010000365.1:40744677-40759469 GCA_037177215.1 Asparagus racemosus | reverse complement strand
GTTTTAAGTTGTTGGTTGTAGCTATCAGTATGTATCAGTTAACTGACATTTAACTCCTTGCCTGGGTGTCTCCATGTCTCAACCATGTCGAAATATTTCCAGCATAAGCATAACTCAAATAGGACTACATGAGAAGGTGGAATATAAGTTGTGGTTTGGAGTCATATGAGATGAACTCTCCATTTTGTAGTAGCAGCAATATGCATGAGTAAGAAAATCCAAAGGATCTATTTCTGTATGTGGGCACTTTAAATGATCCAGATGATTGAGCATGCATTTTCTTTCTAGGTTGCACTTCTTATTTGCATCAGTATGATATAAGTGAAAATCGATGGCATTTGTTGAGAGGGGGATGGAGGAAGAAGTTGCCTATGTTTTAGTCAATGATATCTCGACCTTACTTTGATACTAAGAATCATTGAGGTTTCGTTTGCATAATTCAATCTGTCACAGGTTTGTTTACATGTTGCTTCACATGTTGCGGACAACCATTGGGGTGTTGTATTCTTGGATACATGCAATTCCTTTTCTGCGAGGCGCATTGCGTGCATCATAGATCATTTTTCAGGCCCCTCAATTAAAGAGGTTAAATTTCCACTTCATTGTACATTGCTTCTATACTTGGTTCTTTCTTTTCTCCTATCGTATGACCCTCTAAGATTGACAACTTACTTATATCCTGGTGTAAAATTGTGTATATTTTCTCTGTCATTTTGGTTTTCAGGTCAATGAAAGAAGGCTTAAGAGGATAATGACTAATATTTCATGCCAGCCAGTTTATGACCTATTTGAGCTCCTGGATGTACTTCACAAACTAGAATTCTCATTAAAGGTTTAAGTTCTTAGTTGTAAAATGACGAATAATCTAACTAACATCAATAACTGTTTCTGTTTTCTTATTTTGTGCTTCTGATAAATGCTTTAGGTGAAAAATGAAAAGCCAAGGACATCCCTGTTGATTGCGGATTCAATCTTGTATCTCATAACCCCTATTCTTGGAGGCAAAGATTCTCAAGGTACAGTCTTATGTTATTCTATATGACAATTCCTTCCACGTTTATATGACAGGGTATATGTTTGATAATTTACATGTATATCTCCAGAATAGTTTAGTCTTTCAAGATGGGTACAGCCTTATGTTATTATATACGTCAATTCCTTCCACATTTATATGACAGAGTATATATTTGATAATTTACATGTATATCTCCAGAATAGTTAGTCTTTGAAGATGAAGTTACTTTTATTCTTTTAAAAGCTAATAACATTGTCCAAACCTTTTACCCCCAAATATGTCATTTGTGGTGCAAAACTTTAGCTTCTCTCTAGCTACTACTGCAAGTGTATGTTCTTGCTAAACCTAAATTGTCCTAGTTTATTTTAGTCCTGCTATTTGTAAAGTGTAAACTTAGTGACTTTAGTTATTAGTAAATTATAGCTGGGGGAGGGGTTTGGGATTTTTCATATTTTAGCCAATAGAAGCGGTTATTAATAAATTTCCTTTTATTTACCACATGCGTCTATCAATAAGCATCATTACATTACCAATTTAACCATGTCATAATGTCAATAATTTGGGATTTCTATACCATTAAATGTTATGGTTAAAACACGATCATAACTTCTTCAGATGCTTTTACCTTCTTCCGTTTTCTTATCTGTTTGATGTCGACACAAAATAATGCACTGTGATATCCCTTTCCTAGATAAATCATCCGTAGCTGCAAGCCTGAAAATTGAAAGCCCAATTTATTTAAATCCATTTTAGACTACTTGCAAATGCTTTTCTATTCTTCCATTTTAAAATGTTATATGGCTAATCCTTTTTCATGTATTTTATTTGCTTATTTACCCCAAGTATTCAGAACAACTTTTAGCTAAAATTTCAAGTTCCCCATGAGTACTTCCATGTATAGGACTTCTTGTTAGCAACAAAAAAAATGTGAATCCAATATTACTGTTTTGGTATTTGATTTAACATTTTATGTGATGTACAATTGTGGAGGTAACCAATCTTAGTTTTTCATGTGCTTCTAGCATAAGAGCTTTTTGTGGCCTTTGTTTGACACATAACTATGATCTTTTCACCAAATGTGAAACATAAAGTGCAGTAAGCGATTTAGTAACTGATGGAATTGCATAACGATCTTTGATGTTGTCAGCTGAATTTCTGTTAAGAAAATTAGCAGAAGAGGTTGCTGCATTGGTAAGTGCATTTACATATCCTTGCCTGACTTGAAAAACATAAGAATTGTTTTGTTTCCTTTGGAAAAGAGTAGTAAATGAAAATTTACGTCAAACATACACATCAACACACACTTACCTCTTCTTCTCCTTCAGGGTGTTCACCTCTTGTTTTTCACTAATGATCTTAATCAGAATGAAGTGACTGAAATTTTTATGTTCCCTCTGTACATTTTATCTGCTAGAACACCTATTGATTTCTGATGTAAATCCCAAGACAAGCAAGCATCAATCTTACTCAAACTTGCAACTTCTTGGATGAGTTCTTTTTCTTGTTTAACATCTTAACCTGAAGCTTACCATCATACCTACTGTGCCTGACTGGTCCGTGGAAATCTAAAAATGGCCTAAACTGGGCATCTCAGTATGACTGACATGATTACCCATGCTACTGTGGAAAGCATATGAACAGGCAATTAATATTTCTGCCATGAGAACTTCTAAAGAGAATCTCAAATTACCGTGAGGGCATTGTATTCGATGGTAACAAGTCATGCTCAATTCAGGCTTGCACCAAGGATGGACATAACCCTTGTGACGACACCATTGAAGTTCTTCAGATTGATCTAGACCTATTTAATCTGCAAGGAAAAAGTTGAAACTAACAGTTTTCTGAATAATATTTGTTTGTCATGATGTCAGGTAACCAATCACATGGTGGATGGAGAGGGAGGAATTTTGAAGCCTGCTCTGGGAGAGAGTTGGAATGGTGTTTCACATGCGCGGCTGCTGTTATATCGCATTCAAGGGAGGAACACCTGTAGCATGTCTGTTTTGAAGCACTCATATATGGTAAAGCTTTTGCAGTCCTCATCTATAAGTTCCATTAAAAAACAACATGTGCAAAAAATGAGTGTAGCAAAAATAAGAATGTTGCGATGGTCTTGTGGATATACACTAAAAGTTAGGATAAGAAATGAGTGTATCCGTAGTAAATTAGAAGTTACTCTTAATGTGGATAACATATGAGAGAATTGACTAAGATGGTTTGGTCATGTATAACGGAGACCTCTTAGTACACCGGTTAGGAAAAGTGATAGTATTATAGTTGATGGGGCTAGAAGATCTAGAGGTAGACCTAAAAGAACTTGGTTGCAAGCAATTAAGAAGGATATGATTATAATTAACTTAACGGAGGAGATGTCCCACAATAGAATGGAATGGAAGAATAGGATTCATGTAATCGACCCCAAATATTTGGGATAAAGGTTTTGATGTTGTTGTTTTATCTATAAGTTCCATTACCTAAGAGAGTGGACTCATGTTTGAGGAGTTATCTACTATCCAGTATAGAAATCACAGTAAATAGTGTTATGAAGCATAATTGTCTATTCTGTAATGGATGGTTCTGATTTGTTTTGAGCAAAAATAAAAAATAAAAAATAAATAAAAATAAAAAATCAAGAACTCAAAGGGTATATTAACATTTTTGTTTAAAATGAATTATAATAATCATCCTAGATATTTATGGACGGTTGTGATTGGAAACGGGCTTCCTTTTGCCAAGTGAGAAGTGGAGGGGATCTAAATCCCTCTGAATCTGTAACTAGCAAAATAACAAAGGAATTACATATTTGGATATATCATTAGACATGAATTTGGAGTAAGCTGCAAAGTTTGCATTGTTGATTTAAAAGCAGTTTTTTTGTTTAAAAAAAAAAGAGTTCTTACTTACTGTCTACGAAATAACCTATAAAAGTAAAGGAATGTTTTAAACAGATAAAAATCAATGGACATTCTTTTTGTTTTTCGCGGAATTTACTTGGACCTTATCATGTATGACTTTCACATTATATCACAGGATAATGCTAAGTATCTATCCATCCTTGGTGAGTGAAAGTCACGTGGGCTGATTGCCACACTGGGAAAAATGTATGTACACCTTTGCGTTTGCCTCTTCTTGCCTTGCCTAGTGAAGCCTTTTTCTATATCCATAAATCACACTGGCAGTGCCTGATCGTGTGAAGGGAAGGAAAAAGAAACAATAGCCTCTAAATCACCCAGTTTTTGTATTGCATCAAGTTTATTATATCTACTAATGCGACCGGCAGCTTTTACATGCTTAACCGAGTTTTTTCCCCGATTCATCTACTTTTCTTGATAATTATACGTGCACATCCAAAAGAATAGGTTCTTAGCACTAATTCTGGGTTTGCGAACTGTATATTACTAGAAATTTACATTAATAAAAGAATGTGATAGTGCTCTGGGACCATTTGGAGTCCCCCCCAAATTCTAGATTAAATCTTTTTTTCTGCTCATGTTGTCTGGTACCCTCATATGTAAGATGTAGCCTGTATGTTGAGATTCTCTTGGGGGTCTGAGTTCATTGAGCTCTCTTTAACAAAACAAGGGGGGTGGAATTACCCGGCCATTTTCTTTTAATGTTATTGACCTCAATTAACCTTATCTTTTCTTGTTCCGATAGATCATTTGCTCTCTCTAGCTTACGTGTCATTTTGAAGAACCAACCGTGCGTTCTATCTTTACGTAGGCTTCTGGTCATACTGCGGAGTTTGTGATCACAGATGAAGCTAGCTGACAACTGCTATAGAACATGGTATAGAGGAAAAATTTGAGATATCAAAAGAAACCAGTGGGCCCGTTGGCTGTTCCTCCTGCTCCAATCCCATTGCTAGGAGAAGATATCTCTGAGCTAGTGAGAGAGCCAGAGAGCTTGCAATGCTGGATACATGAGAATTCACTCCACCAAGGCTATAAATGAATGGAATATATCGCTTTGTCCTTTGCCGGTATGAGATCATCAGGCACATCGTTTGAATTATTTAACCTGATAGCAAGAGGTATGACAGTTCTCTGCTCTTAACTGTTGTGTGTCTATTTTATTTATTTATTTATTTTGTAGTTGTGAGATAGTTATGTTTTGTGTGAAGTGTGAAGATTCATATGCATTTTGCTTACTTATTGCTTATCATCTAGATATCAAATTATTTGCCACCGTCGTTTTGACTGCACAATAGGAATTCGCCAAGTAAGCTAGAAGTAAAATAGATGGGTTCATTCAGACACCAGGGCCCAAGAAGACTCGAATTGTTATTTTGGGTAGGGTTGGCCTGTACGTGGAGCTTGAGGGTCTATAAATAGCAGCAATGATCATGACTAGCTGCTTTGGACTGTTGCCAACATGAGAATTCTTGTGTGATCACCGGCTATCTCTGCGCTGTCACTAGTGTAGCGCATGATTTTTTGTTTTGTTTTTGAATTATCATTCGCTAGTTTAAAAATTACCTAAAGTTCCTTCCATGCACTTCCAACTTCGCTGAGTAATAACCGTTTTCTTAGTTGCAGAGATGTGGTATTTTTCATGGCTTTAGCCAGCACCTACTCGAAGCCACCAACTGTATACGATCACATGCATCAAACTGTAGTTTGATAAAACAGGACAAACTCCTTTAGAAGTAGGGAATACTGACTGCTATCTTTTAGATTACCATGACATCAAAGCATTGTTTTTCATGCGTTAACAAGCTTCCAACTTATTCCAACTTGTTTTGATGCTTCAAGTTCACTGGAAACGTGTACGCTCGTGATTTGCGGGGGTAGATTTCATCTCAGATTCTTCTCAATACATTGATCAACATGCACATCATTAAAAGTAGGGGAAAGTGACAGCCTAGTGCGATTCTTGTAAATATTATACTCTTAACTAAAAGACTAGGACAAACGAGAAGGACCGAGTCATTCACGTACGTAATTGTCATTTTCTTTTTTTTAGTTTTGTGAGGAAAGCCTCTATTGTGGCTCGCAAACCTGTGGGGTCTGAGTCACGTGGCCTAGCTTGGAATTTTGCCCTGCGTCTTTTACTCGAATTCTTAGATGTTCGATTGCAACACTACTCTCATGGCACGACTATAGCTTATGACTAACGATAGTAAGAAGCTAAATTTGAGGCCCAAGAAGTGAAGGCAGAGTCTAGAGATAGTAACAGGCATCACTACAGTCCGAGAACGGTTGAAGCAAGATACAAGCTTGTAATTTGCCCTTATCGTATGAAACGAGTCAGACAAGGGAAAAGCACGAAGGGCATCATACACATGTACAGAAACAACCAGATTGAGAGAGGGAAAAGGGTTTCAGGGCACGGAAGCGTGCTAGACCGTCCATTTAGCAGGCCAAATGGGGAATTTCGGTTAATTTGTCGGTGGTGCTATAGCAACATCACATTTGACGTTCAGTATATTTATCCCTTAGGGCATATGCTAAGAAATATTAAATAATGTCCAGCTACTTTCATTATCATAGAAATGCGTACAAACTTAATGGTTTTGAGATGAAAAGTGGGTTTTGGTTTCTATAGGTATAATCCAGGCTATATCTTTGTATAATTTAAAATTTGATGCTCTAATAGCTAAAGCATGATACAATGCATGGAGAATGTGGGAAGCATGGAAATCATGTAGACTGTTTTGCTGGGGAGTTAGGAGATTTATTCAATTCTCATTAGTACAGCGCATCTATATAACTTTTATGTGGTACTGCAGTTAAAAGCGTAGTGAATCAAATTGGTTACTAACTTACTACTGTTACCTCTATCTTTCACAGATTGTAATGAAAGAGATCACATTAGCAAGGTATCTATATGCAAATCTGATTTTATAGCAAAAGAAGTATTTACATCAAGTTAGCTAGTCAAAATACAGTGTTTCTTAAATAATTTATTGTTTTTTTTTTTTGTTCTCTGATCAAAGATGGTCTTGAATTGGAGACCCTTGTGCAGTTCTTGGATTCATCTTAAAGAGCTTATAGTCGTGCATGTGATGGTTTTTCAGTCATCAAAACTAAACTAAATTATTGCAGAATCATCATATTGTCTTTTAGGGTTTAGTGACAGGGGGCCCACAGCTCACGTGAAGAGAGGTGGTGCATGGCCCCATTAAACAAGACCAGAGAGAAACAGAAAGAGGGGAATTGAGTTTAGAATTTTAGAAGCAGTCCAAGGAAAAGGGCACTCGGTACAAGCGTTTAAAATCCCCCTCTATCACCTCCCATCCAATGATCTTTCATCTCCCACGTGATCACCCGGGCCCCCTCTCTCATCGCATCTTCCCGTATTTGCTTCCCTCCTATTTATTTTAAGCTCCTTATATATGATCGCCCTGCTCTTCACTTCATCGACCACATCTCTTGATCTCTCTCTTGCCTCTTAAATCTTTTATCATGGGTGAATCTTCTGCTTCTTACATTAGAATGGTAAGATAACATCCTTAGTAAATAACCATAATCCTTTTCCTTCTTTTTTTTCCTTCTTTTTGTATAAATCCAACTTTCGATCTCCTTGTCAGTTTATCAAATATGAACGTTAACAGTCAATTCTGCTCGAGTTCCTCTTTCGATAACTAGCTTTTGCACGTCATTAAAGTAGCCTGTGTTGAAGTTTCCATGCTCTGTTTCATTCATAGGTGCAGCACTTGATAGAGAAGTGCCTCCTTTTCCACATGAACAAGGAGGAGTGCATGGAAGCCCTTGACAAGCATGCCAACATCATGCCGGTTATCACTTCAACTGGTAATCTTTATATCTTCCCTTAAAACTTTGTGATCAAGGCTCGTTAGCTAGAATCTTTTTTTAAAAAAATAATTATTCGGAACGGTTTCATCCTCAACTACAAAAACAGAACGTCTCCGAATCTTATGGAAGTTGCAGAAATGAAAACAGTAGTTTTATTTACAATGATTTCTGAGAATATTAGTGAAGTGTTGTTATTATGTCTCCTTAAGTGTACCGCCTAGCTAGCAAAAGATTGCATGAATTGCTTATGCTATCTCATTGCACGTCCAAATTACTTGCAGCACGTGCTGAAGACAATTTATGTCTCTCTACTGAGTTCATAAGTTAAATTCATTTTCTTCGGCAATGTTTAATCTGACAAATACATATAACGTCTTCACGCGTATTTAAATTTGTATTTTTATCAGTTTGGGCAGAACTGGTGAAGGAGAACAGGGAGTTCTTCGAGTCATACGCAAGGAACAGAGAGGAGCGAGCTTTGGAGATGGAAACGATGCAGAGAATCCAGAGGATGCTCCAAGAAACAGCCGCCAGAGATCCCGACAACGACGACTAACTCTCAAGGGCTCAAAAACTCAAAACATCCATTCTCTTCAACCTACGGCCAGGAGATCGCTAGCAGTCAAGATTCCTGGTGGCAGGATCTCGCAAATAATCAAATAAAATGATGCCTGTACAAAGCTGATGTCTCTGTTGATCGGGACCGGGGGTTGCGTTCTTTACTGTACACTTGGCAGCATTGTATTCCTCAGTTTACGATGACTTGTGATGTCCGTCAACTTGCGGGCTTTTGACATGTGGCAGGTTGTTCCCCCCTTTGATAATAGCTCGTGAACTGAAGGTCATGATACGGGAGAATTGCATGTTGTACAAATAGAACGCATAATTTGAAGCAAGTGAAAAACAATATTCCATCAAGAAGAAACTTCTGGTTTTGCTAAAGTTAGTCATAAAGTAATGGTCTTCTCTCGTGTTCCTATGCTATGTCGATCATGATAATAGCTACTGATGTTCGTCTACGCTATTGGAAGCTAATAATAAACTTACATATTCTCGCAAATATACAGAAATGAAGTACAATAGATATTTGCTTATAAACATTCTCAAAAGAAAGAAAATTTAAATACCATAATGAAACGAAAAGGAAAAAAAAAGGTTTCTTTAAACATATTGTTGACAATGCAATTTTCTTCAAAAATTCTTTTTAATGTGGGTAAACTCTGTCAACTATTACTAGTCAAAAATAAAAATAAAAATAAAAAACATCACACAAGGAAGAGACAAATATCATTCAAAAATAGATAAATACAACCCTTTTGAATAGTAAACCGTATAATTTGTTAACGTTGGTTAATAGAAGAAATTATTCAATAATTTTGCAGTTAATTAGCACTTACATATCTTATAATTTTTCACACTTTGCCCTTATATACCCTCATCTATTTTTTGTAGCACTTATGTACCTGAAGTTTTTAAGATTTGCACTCTAATATATTCTTTTAGGCAAACCTGAGAATATTCCTTGAAAGATTCCCACCACTTGTTTTAGAACTTTGTAACTCTTAATTTTTGTTAAACTTTCTGTTAAAACTCCTTTGGTTCTATTTTAAACCTATCTAACGTAAATTAGAGTTGAGATAGATTTAATAATAAATTTAATAAAAAAAATAAGTGTCAGAAAGTTCTACAATTATCATGTGCGTACCATATAGAAATTTTCAGGAGAATACAAACACGTTTGCACACCAAAGGATATTAATGTGCAAATTTAAAAACTTCGGGTTGTAACTTACATAGGTTCTGCCATAAACAAGTGAAATGTATATTGGTGCGAAGAAGTAGAAACTATGGGGTATTTTAAGTACAAATTAGGCTAATTTTGCGATGGTGCACAAAATCGCGTCCGACATTGGATAAAGTAATTTCTACCCGCTTGGGATCGCGCTCTCTCTCTCTCTCCCCTCACTCTTCAGGGTTTTAGTCGCCTCCTCCTTTCTCTCTCTAGGGTTTTTCAATGGATTCCCTCTGTAAATCCTCATTCCACTCAAACCCTAGCCTCTCGCTCTCCACCCTCCCATCTCGATCTTCCCTCTTGAAGCCCCACTTCTCTCTTCCCCTAAAACCCTCCTCCTCCAAAACCCTAACCCTAACCCTAACCCCCATCCGCGCTTCACGAAACCCCAACCCTAACCCTAGCTCCAATCCCACCCAAACCCTAATCTCCACCGTCATCAAGCCCACCTTCATCGCCCTCACCGCCGCCACCGCCGTCTTCCTCTCCCGCCACTCCCAGCCCTCTCTCGCCGCCGTCGCCGCTCCCCCAACTGCTCCACAATCTGAAACCCTAACCGACGAGGTCAACGAGCAAGCCCTAGAATCCCGCCTCCGGTCCAACCCCGCCGATGTCACCTCCCTCCGATCCCTAATGGAGCTCAAAGTCAGATCCCGCAAGCTCCCTGAGGCCATCGCCATTGCTGATCGACTGATCGAGCTCGAACCCGGCGAAAATGATCTCCCTATTCTCAAAGCCCACCTCCAGAGCTACAACGGAGAGATTGAGTCTGCAAAATTAGGGTTTGAAGAGATCCTATCCAAGAACCCTTATCTTGTTGAAGCTTATCATGGGCTTATTACCATGGTGTCACAGTCGGGGGCTGATGGGGAATTGAATGAGATTTTGAAGAGGGTTGAGGATGCAATGGCAATGTGTAAGAAGGAGCAAAGGAAAGCGGAGTTGAAGGATTTTAAGCTGTTGATTGCTCAGGTTAGAGTGATAGAGGGGAAATATGCTGAGGCTTTGGAGATTTATGAAGAGTTGGTTAAGGAGGAACCGAGGGATTTTAGACCTTACTTATGTCAAGGGATTATATATACTTTGATGAGTAAGAAGGATGAGGCGGCGAAACAGTTTGAAAAGTATAGGAAGCTTGTGCCAAAGGGGCATCCTTATGCTCAGTTCTTTGATAATAATATGGGCATGATGAAGGGGTTCTCAGCCGCGGAGTAGAATGGACGAGTGGAGGTTTATTTTTAAGAATGAGAAATTTGAGGTAAGATTTATTTAACAATTTTAGTTTGATTGTAGGAATGCTAAATTTTTAGGTCTTATATCTATATTTCGTATGATCTTGCTATTTATTTGGCAATTTGGTTGGTTAGTGAAACTTTTACTTTATGTAAATAGGTCATGCCTTGATATCCTCAAAATTTAGTGATTTTTTGCATAAATGTTGAATATGCTCTACGTTTATGATATGTTGAATTGTGCTTCACTATGGAAGTTGTGTTTAGTTTTCTGCCTAATTGTTCAGTGTGCTTGCTTTGGTATCGTGGTTAGTAAAACATGATGCTCCATGAGGTGCATTTGAAAATTTGAATGGTGTTGAGCTACCAACATAATAATGATATGTTGGTATTGAAGTAATCTCCCAATAAATAGTTTCTTGAATCTCATTGTGAGATTTAGCTTAGAAATTCATATCTCGCTCATATCCAATGATGGCTAGCTAATCATGACTGCTTTATTTTTCCATCTTAAATTTTTTAGTATTTGAGTTATGCGAGGGTTAATTTTTAAGCATAGTGGCAATGTGAGATAGTCCTGACTTCCCTTAGATTTATTTCAGTTTGGCCAGAAACTTTTGGATATGTTTCTCCATTTGAACCATCTTAAATTTTTTTAGTATTTGAGTTATGTGAGGGTTGATTTTTAAGTATCGTGGCAATGTGAGATAGTCCTGACTTCCCTTAGATTTATTTCAGTTTGGTCAGAAACTTTTGGATATGCTTCTCCATTTGAACCACAAACTATTGTTAGAAGTTTGAGCTATGCATAGTTAATTGTCATTAGGTCGAAACAAATGGAAATTAAAAAATCATGGGTTTCCCATGAAAATAGAAAATTTTGAAATACCCTTGCTTAATTGCCGCTTGATTGAAAAGAAAAAAATGAAAATGGTTATCGATTATGAAAATCAAGCAATTTTGAAGTATATGCCTATTTAACTGCCATTAGGTGAAATGAACGAAATGGACAATAATCGCGGGTTATTGTCCCTGAAATCGTGAATTTTTGAAATACACGTACTTAATTATTGTCAAGTAGAAAAACCTAATATGAACGAAACTTGCGATTTATAGCCTATAAAATCGCGAATTTGGAACTAAACATATTTAATTGTTGTTGCTTCGAAATGAACCAAAATTGACAAAGTTGTGTGTTATAGTCCTTAAATATTCATGAATTTTGAAGTACACATGCTTAATTTCCATTAAATATTCATGAATTTTGAAGTACGCATGCTTAATTGCCATTAGGTTGAAACAAATGAAAATGGATAGAAATCATTACTTAGCATATGAAAATCACGAATTTAGAATGCTCATACTTGATTGTCATTTAGTAAAAAAAAGAAGAAATAGGTTGAAACAAATGAAAATGGATACAAATCATTGCTTAGCATATGAAAATCACGAATTTTGAAGTACTCATACTTGATTGTCATTTAGTAAAAAAAAAGAAGAAAACAAAATTGATAACATCGTGGGTTAGAGTCCATTGACAAAATCGATTTAACTTGTGGGCTATAGTTCTTGAGAATCATGAATTTTAAAGTACACATACTTTATTGCCATTTGGTCGAAATGAACGAAAATGAAGAAAAATTGTGGGTTGTAGCCTAGGAAAATCACGAATTTTGAACTGCCCATTAATTGCCATTGGATTGAAACACACGAAAATAAACAATTCCGAGGTTATAGCCCATAAAAATCGTAAGATTTTGAAATATATATACTTAATTTCATTGGATGGAACTGGAAATGAACAAATGGATAACAACCGAGGGTTATAACTCGTGAGAATCATAAATTTTGAAGCACAGTAAATTGTCATTGGGTTAAAATGAATGAAATTAAGAAAAAAATCTAGCAATATAACCCATGAAAAGCGCGCATATTGAAAGTAAGGATAACTAATTGTCATTGAATCAAGATAAATGAGTATGGTCAAAATTGTGTATAGCCAATGAAAATCATGAAATTTGAACTGCTAATAGTTAATTGCCATTAGGTCGAAACACATGAAAATAGACAGAAACTGCGGGTTATTGCCCATAAAATTGTGAATTTTGAAATACTTATAGTTAATTGCCATTAACAAATATCGTGGGTTTTAGCCCATGAAAGCAGTAAAGGTTTGAGGTCGAATGTTTAGTTGTCATTGGGTCGAAATAAATAAAAATGGAACAAAATTGTCAGTTATAGCTCATGAAAATCTTAAATTTTGAAAATCCTGAAATTTGAAGTATCATACTTAATTGCTATTAGGTCGAAACAAGCACAAATTGACAAAATTGTTTGTTAGAGCGCATGATATCGCGAATTGAAATACACATACTTAAATGTTATTGAATCAAAAGGAACGAGGACTAAAATCGTAGATTGTAGCGCATGAAAATCATGAATTTTGAAATACACATACTTATCACCAGGTCGAAATGGACGAAAATAAATAAAACTTGTGGGTTATAATTCATGAAAATAGCGAATTTTAGGTACCAATACGTGATTACCATTGGGTCAAAAAGGAACAAAATTTTTCTAATATTGTTGGTTATGACCCACAAAATTTTTAAATTTTGAATTACGTATATTTATTTGTCATTAGGTTGAAAGAAACGAAAATGAAAAAAAATGTAAATTATGTAGCCCATGAAAAAAATCAAAATTTGAAATACCCTTCTTTGCTATTGGATCAAAAAGAAAGAAAATGGACAAAAAATAGTTGGTTATAGCTCATGAAAATAAGAAATTTTAGAAGTATGCATACCTAACTCCCAGTAGGCGAAATGAATGATAATCATGGGTTATAGATACTGAATGTTGTAAATTTTGAAATACACATAATTGCTATTGGGTCCAAAAGAATGAAAATGAACAAAAAATATTTGAGTTATAACCTCTAGAACCACGATATTGGGACTACATGTACTTAATTACAATTGAGTTGTAATAAACAAAAATTTACAAAAATCATAGGTTGTAGCCCATGAGTATTCACATATTTTTTAAGTATATGCATTTTTAATTGCCACTGGGTTGAAACAAACAAAAATGGCAAACACCACGGTTTAGTCTATCAAAGTCACGAATTTTGAAGTACTCATACTTAACTGTCATGCAGTTGGAAGAAACAAAAAATTATAAAATCATGGGTTAGAGTCCATTAAATGGTGAAGTTTGAAATGCATACTAATTGTCATGAGATCGGAAAAAAACAAAACTTTACTAAAATTTTGGCTTATAGTCCATGAAAACCGTGAATTTTGAAGTACATATACTTTATTGCCATTAGGTCGAAATGAATGAAAATGAGGAAAATTTGTGGTTTATAGTATATGAATAGCACGAATTTTGCACTACCCATATTTAATTGCCAAGCACACGAAAATGGACAAATGTTGTAAGCCTTAAGCTCATGAAAATTGCTAGATTTTGAAATATGTATTCTTAA
This sequence comes from Asparagus racemosus, assembly GCA_037177215.1. Taxonomy (NCBI): domain Eukaryota; kingdom Viridiplantae; phylum Streptophyta; class Magnoliopsida; order Asparagales; family Asparagaceae; genus Asparagus; species Asparagus racemosus. The sequence continues at coordinate 40,745,182 of JBAKGM010000365.1, read as the reverse complement.
TTTCCATGAGGAGGAAACCAACGAAAATGGACAAAAATCATGGATTATATGCATAGTTAATTACCATTAGGTCAAAAAATACCAAAGTAAATAAAAATTGTAGATTATAGCCCATGAAAATCGTGAATTTTGACTTTGCAGAATTCAATACCATTAGGTGACTTGTGTCAAAACGAGCAGAAATTAACAAAAATCATGGGTTATAGCCCATGTAAATATGCGTGTATATTTAATTATCATTGGGTTGAAACACACGAAAATTGAACAAAAATGTGGGTTATAGTGTGACATTACGCATATATACTTTTATTTCTAAGTACAATCTTTAGCTCATAGAATTAATTAATATGGTTTTTGGGCAATGAAATATTATAAGACACATATAGGGATATATAATTTAGAAAAAGAATGGAGTCTAACTACAAATCTTTTTCATAAGTAATGACTAGGGTATCTACGTGTGAGTTAGTGAGTGTATATGTCTGTGAAAAGTGCCACATCCACC
>JBAKGM010000365.1:40725175-40735286 GCA_037177215.1 Asparagus racemosus | reverse complement strand
TTGTAAGTACCCATACTTAATTGACATTGGGTTGAAACACACAAAAATGGACAAAAGTAATAGGTAGGTCATAAAAAATTGCCCTTTTTTTGAAGTTTGTGTATTGAATTTTGGATTATAACCAATGAGAATCATAAAATTTGAAGTAAATGCATAAATAATTTCCATTGGGTGGAACAAATGAAAATGGAAAAAAATCATGGGTTATATAAACCGATAAAATCATGATTTTTGGAGTACATATACTTAACTATCATATAAAAGAAATAAAAATTGCCAAAAAGCGTGGGTTAGCGTTCATCAAATCGTGAATTTAAAAATGCATGTACTTAATTGTCATTTAATTGGAAAAATAAATTTTGACTAATATCGTGTGTTATATAGCCCATGAAAATAGTGAACTTTGAGGTACTCATATTTTATTGTCATTTGGTTGAAAAGGGCCAAAAATGAAGAAAACTTGTGCGTTATAGCCCATGAGAATCATGAATTTGGAACAATCCATACTTTTGTCATTGTGTTGAAACGCCGGAAAATGGGCAAGAGTTGTAGTTTATAGGTTCTGAAAAATGCAATACTTTGAAGTTTGTATACTTAATTTCCATTAGGTTGAAACCAAAGAAAATATACAACAATTATGGGTTATAGCCTATGAGAATTATTCATTTTGAAGTAAATTCATAAATAATTGTTATTGGGTGGAATGAATGGAAATTGACAAATCCGCGGGTTATAGTTCATGAGAATAGCAAAATTTGAAGTACCCATACTTAATTGTCATTTAGCCGAAAGAAATGAAATTAACAAAAAATTATGGGTTAGTGTCCATTAAATTGCGAATTTTGTACTTAATTGTAATTCAATCAGAAAGACAATTTTACTAAAATTATGGCTAATGAATGAAAATGAAGAAAAATTGTGAATTATAACTCATGAAAATCGCTTATTTTAACTAACCATACTTAGTTGTCACTGGGTTGAAACACACAAAAATGGACAAAAGTCTAGGTTGTAGCTCATGAAAATCGCAAAATTTTGAAGTTTGTATGTTTAATTTCGATTAGGTTGAAACTAAAAAAAGGGACAAAAATCATGAGTTATAGCTCATAAGAATCGTAAATTTTAAAGTACATATAAGTAATTGCTATTGTGTGGAACAAATGAAAATATACAAAAGTTTAGGTTGTAGCTCACGAAAATCGCAAAATTTTAAAAGTTTGTATGTTTAATTTAAGGTTGAAACCAACAAAATGGACAAAAATCATGGATTATAGCTCATAAGAATCGTAAATTTTAAAGTACGCATAAGTAATTGCTATTGTGTGGAACAATGAAAATATACAAAAATCGTGGGTTAGCCCTTGGAAAATCGCAAATTTTGAATTATCCATATGTAATTGTTTTTAGCAGAAAGAAAAGAAAATTGACAAAAATCGCCAGTTAGAGTCCAGTATGTCCTATTTTCAAATATGCATATTTAATCGTCACTTGATCGGGAAAACGAAACTAGACTAAAATCGTCGCGCGCCCTTGAAAATCGTGAATTTTGAAGTACACAAATGAATAAAAATGAAGAAAAATTGTGAGTCATAGCCAATGAGAATCATGAATTTTGAACCACCCCTACTTAATTGCCATTGGGTTGAAACGACAAAATCCGATAAAAGTTGTAGGTTACTGGTCATGAAAATTGCTAAAATTTGAGTATACTTGATTTCCATTGGTCAAAAGCAACAAAAATGAACACATATCGTCGGTTGTAGCCCGTAAAACCATAAATTTTGTAGTATGCATCGTAATTGCAAGGTTTGAACGAATGAAAATGAACAAAGATCATGGCTTGTAGCCTATGAAAATTACAACTTTTGAAGTATGCATACTTAATTGTCATTAGATCGGAAAAATAAAAATTGACTAAAATTATGAGTTATAGAGCATGAAAATCATGAGTTTTGAGGTACTCATACTTTGTTGTCATTGGTCGAAACGGACAAAAATGAAGAAAATTTGTGGGTTATAGCCTATGAAATCACAAATTCTGAACTACCAATACTTAATTTCATTAGATATGAAATACATGGAAATGGACAAAAGCCGTAGATTATAGCTCATGATATCGAAAATTAAACTTTGTATCTTTAATTTCCATTGGGTCGAAACCAACGAACATAGATAAAAGTCATGGGTTAAAGCCCATGTAAATCGTAAACTTTAAAGTTACTCATACATAACTGGCAATGGGTGGAACGAATAAAAAGAGACAAATATTGTGGTTTAGTGTCCGTAATTTTTTTTGAATTACCCATACTTAATTTTCATTTAGCCTAAAACATGAAAATTGACAAGAATCTTGGGTAGTGTCCATTGAATCGCAAATTTTGATCTACACATACTTAATTTCCATTTGATTGGAAAAATAAAAATTGACTAAAATCGTCTGTTATAGTCCATAAAAATTGTGAATTCTAAATTACTTATATTTCATTGTCAACATCACGAAATAAACAAAATTAGATGAAAATTTGTGAGTGATAGCTAATGAAAATCGTAAAATTTTGATTTTTGTATAGTTAATTTCCATTAGGTCGAAACAAACGAAAATAGACTAAAATCGTGCGTTAACCTATGGGAATCTCAAATTTTAAAGTAAATGCATATATAATTGCCTCTGGGTGGAACAAATGAATATGGGCAAAAATTGTGGAGTGTCGCCCATGAAAATCGCGAAGTTTAAAGTATACATACTTCATTGTTATTTAATCGAAAGAAAAAAATTGATATAATTCATGGGTTGTTCATTATATCACAAATTTTGAAATATGTGTGTTTAATTTTCATTCAATCAGAATTAAGAAAAAATAAAGTTTACTAAAATCGTGGGTTGTAACCCATGAAAATCGTGAATTTTTACGTACTCATACTCTAGTGTCGTTTGCTTGAAACGAACAAAAGTGAAGAAATTTTTTGGGTTGGAGTCCATGAAAATCTCGAATTTAGAATTTCCCATACTTAACCGCCATTGAGTTGAAACACACAAAAATGGACAAAATTTATAAGTTATAGCTCATGAAAATCCCAAACATTTGAAGTTTTTATGTTCAATTTTCATTAGGTCGTAACCAACAAAAATGGACGTAAATCATGGGTTAGAGCCTATATACATCATAAATTTTGAAGTACAAATAAATAATTGTCATTTGGTGGAACGAATGAAAATAGACAAAAATCATGGGTTTAAGCCTATTAAAATTGCGAATTTTGAATTATCTATACTTAATTATCATTTAGTTGAAAAAGTGACAAAAATCTTAGGTTAGCGTCCATTAAATCGCGAATTTTGAAATACACATATTTAATTGCCATTCGATGAGTAAAAAAGAAAATTGATTAAAACCGTGTTTTTTTTGCATGAAAGGATAGCTTTATTTCATTACCAAATAGGAAATTGAGTACAAACTCTTAAGAATAGAGACCCGATAAAGTTAAACAGAACCCGACAAAACCTATCACTTCTTATCTACACATAATACCTGATCATGAAAATCGTGAATTTGAACTACTCATATTTTATCGTCATGGAATGAAATAAATGAAAATAGATAAAAATCATGAGTTATAGCCCATACAAATCTGAAATTTTGAACACGTGAAAATGGTCTAAAGTTGCAGGTTAGCTCATGAAATTTGCAACATTTTGAAGTTTGTGTACTTAATTTCCATTAGGTCAATCAACGAAAATAAACAAAAATCATAGGTTATATATAACTTATGAGAATCGTAAATTTTGAAGTAAATGCATAAATAATTGTATTGGGTGGAACAAATGAAAATGGAAAACATCGCGGGTTCCATAGCTCATGAAATTGACGAATTCTAAAGTACTTATACTTTATTGTAATTTAGATGAAAGAAATTAAAATGAAAAAAATTGTGGGTTAGGGTCCATTATATCGTGAATTTTAAAATACACGTACTGAATTGTCATTCAATCGGGAAAAATTTGACTAAATTTGTGTGTTATAGCCCACGAAAATTCTTAAATTTGAAGTACTCATACTTTATTCATTAGAATGAAATGAACAAAAACGAAGTACAATTGTGAGTTATAGCCCATGAAGATCACTAATTTTAAATTATCCATACTATATAACTCATGAAAATCTCAAAATATTGTAGTTAATATAGCACATGAAAATCATAAATTTTGAAATGCACATAAATAATTGTCATTTGGTAGAAATGAACGGAAATTGACAAAAAATATGGATAACCCATGAAAATTGTAAATTTTGAAGTACGCGTACTTCAATGTCATTGATTAAAGGAATGAAGATAGACTAAAATAATGAGTTGTAACCCATAAAAATAGTAAATTTTGAAGTACCCACACTTAATTTCCAGTGAGTCAAAACAAACGAAAATGAACACAAAATGACCAAAGATTGTAAGTTATGGCCTGTAAAATCGTGAATTTAGAACTACGCGTACTTAATTGTCATTGGGTCGAAATAAACAAAAATGCACAAAATCGTGGGTTATAGCCCACGAATATTGCAAATTTGAGCAACCATATTTAGTTGCCATTTAGTCTCAAAAATCAAAATCGACAAAATCTGTGGGTTAGAGTCCACTGAATTGCAAAATTTAAAATACTTGTACTTAATTGTCACTCGGTATGGTAAGCGAAAATTGATTAAAATCGTGGATTACAGACCGAGAAAATCGTGAATTTTGATGTACTCATACTTTATTGCCATAAGAAAATAAAGAGAAATTGTGGATTATAGCCACAAATTTTGAACTACCCATACTTAATTGTCAATGGGTTGAAACATGATAATGAACAAAACTTGTAGGATATAGCTCATAAAAATCGCAAATTTTGAAGTTTGTATACTTAATTTCCATTAGGTTGAAACCATAAGAATGAACAAAATTTGTGGGCTATAGCCCATGGCAGTCGTAAATCTTGAAGTAGGCATAAATAACTTTTAGTTGAACGAGTGAAAATGGACAAAAATCATGACTTATAGCTAATAAAAATCGCGAATTTTAAAGTAATCATACTTAATTGTCATTTAGTTGAAAAAACCAGAATTGACAAAAATCATGCATAGAGTCCATTAAATCGCAAATTTCGAAATACGCGTTCTTAATTGTTACTAGATCAAAAAAATGAAAATTGACTAGGGTTATTGGCCACAAAAATCATGAATTTCTAAGTACTCATATTTTATTGTCTTTTGGTCGAAACGAATGAAAATCAAGAAAAACTGTGGACTACAGCCCATGGAAATCATGAATTTTGAACTACCCATACTTAATTGTTATTGAGTTGAAAACACGAAAATGGATAAAAGCCGTAGGTCATCAATGTTGAAAATAATGATAACGCATGACATAACGCTCTACCTCTTGTTAAGGATTAATGGAAAAAATGCAAAAAAAATTATAACCCGTGGCATAGGTTTTTTTTTTATATTATTTTTATTATTTATATATTTTATAAATACAAACTATTCATGATGATTTTAATAATTAGAATCATCAAAATTTTTAAACATAGCATCTTGATTAGAAACAAAATATTTTTTAAATACAAACTATTTATTTATTATTTATATATATATATTTATTTAATAATTAGAATCATCAAATTTTAAAAAAATCTAAAAGATGTACATGCTAATTTTAAGAATCAGGAACAAAATATCATAATACAAAAATATTTTAATAAAACTCTTTAATTTAATAAAGCTATACAGATTTAGTACTAAGTATCACAATCAAATACTAAAATATGTAATCATAAATTTATAGCTCATACATTGTTACATTTGTTTTATCAATCATATTTGTAATTTCACAATCACATAATGATGTCACCACAACAAGATATGAAGGCTTAACAAACAATTCAGAAATAATTACTTAACTACAAGTCTTAAGAAAGGATATACTCTCAAGTCTCTAGAACTTATATTGAAGTAACTTAAATTATTTTGAAATAACATAAATTAAATTGAAATAACACACATTATATTGTAATAACGTAGAGTTACGATGTGTTTCATAAGGTTATGTTATATTTAAGGTCTATTTGGTTACATAACACAACATAACACCTACGTAATGCCATGAGTTATAGCTTATGAAAGTCGTAAAATTTTGAAATTTGTATGTGGACTTTCCATTGGGTCGAAACCAACAAAAATTGACAAAACTCGTTGGTTACAGCCCAAGTGACTTGTAAATTTTGAAATAGGCATAAATAGTTGCCATTGGGCAGAAAGAATGAAAATGGACAAAAATCATGGCTTATACCCATGAAAATTGCGAATTTTGAAGTACTCATATTTAATTGTCATTTAGCCAAAAGAAACGAAAATTGCCAAAGATCATGGGTTAGAGTTCATTAAATTGCGAATTTTAAATACTCGTACTTAATTGACATTCGATCAGAAAAATGAAATTTGACTTAAATTGTGCGTTATAAGCCCATGAAAATCGTGAATTTTTAAGTACTCATACATCATTTGGCGAGATGAGCAAAATGAAGAAAAATTGTGGGTCACATTCCGTGAAATCGTGAATTTGAACTACCTATACTTAATTGTTATTGAGGTTAAACACACGAAATTGGTTAAAAGTCATAGGTTATAGCTCATGACAGAACCAAAATTTTAAAGTTTGAATTTCCATGGGGTCAAAACTAATGAAAAGGGAAAAATCATTGGTTATAGTCCATTAGAATCGTAAAGTTTAAGGTACGTATAAATAATTGCCATTGGTTGGAACGAATGAAAATGGATGAAAATTGTGGGTTAGAGTCAATTAATTCGTGAATTTTAAAATATGGATACTTATTTGTCATTCGATCATGAAAAATGAAATTTGACTAAAATGATGTATTATATAGCCCATGAAAATCATGAATTCTGAAATACTCATATTTTGTTATCGTTGGCACATAATGAACGAAAATGACGAAAAATTGTAAGTGTAGCCTCTGAAAATCACGAATTTTGAAATACTCATACTTAATTGCCATTGGGTTTGAACACACGAAAATGGACAAAGGCTGTAGATTATTGCTCAAGAAAATTGCAAAATTTTGTAGTTTGTATAGTGAATTTCCGTTGGGTTGAAACCAACAAAAATGGACAAAAACCATGGGTTAGCCTATGAGAGTCGTAATTTTGAAGTAAATGCATAAATAATTTCTTTTGGATGGAACAAATGAAAATGGGCAAAAATAGTGGGTTATCACCACGAAAATCGCGAAATTTGAAGTCCATGAAAATATTTTGACAGTCATACTTTATTGTCATTTGTTTGAACAAAACGAAAATGAAGAAAATTTTTGGGTTACAGCCTAGGAAATCACGATTTTAGAGTTACCATACTTAATTGCTATTGAGTTGAAACACACAAAAAAGGGGGCAAAAGTTGTAGATTACAGCTCATGAAAATCCCAAAGTTTTAAAGTTTTTATGTCGAATTTTCGTTGGGTCGTAACTAACAAAATTGGACAAAAATCATGGGTTACCCATGAGAATCGTAAATTTTGAAGTACGCATAAATAATCGTCATTTGGTGGAATGAATGGAACTCGACAAAAATCGGGCGTTATAGCCTATGAAAATTGCGAATTGTAAAGTACTCATACTTAATTGTCATATAGTTGAAAAAACAAAATTTTGAAAAAAATAAAGAGTTGGCGTCCATTAAATCACGAATTTCTAAAATAGCGTACTAAATTGCCATTCAATTATATAAAAGAAAATTGACTAAAGTCATAAGTTTTAGCTCATGAAAATTGTCAATTTTAAAGTACTCATATTTTATTGCAATTGGCATGAAATCAACGAAAATGATAAAAATTTGTGAGTTATAACCCATTAAAATCATGAATTTTGAGCTACCCATACTTATTTGCCATTGGGTTTGAACACATGAAAATGGATAAAAGTTGTAGGTTATTGCTCATGAAAATCCCAAAATTTTGCAGTTCGTAGAGTTAATTTCTAATGGGTTGAAACCAATGAAAATGGACAAAAATTGTGGGTTAGCCCATGTGAATTGTAAACTTTTAATTAAGTGCATACATAATTGCCTTTGCATGGAACGAATGAAAATGGGCAAAAATCACAATTTATCGCGTATGGGTATCATGAAGTTTGAGGTTTATTTAATATTCATTGAGCCGAAAGAAACAAAAATTGACAAAATCATGGATTAACGTCCATCCAATCGCAAATTAATTTTCATTAAACAAAAGTTGACTAAAATCATGGGTCATAGCGAGCTAAAATTGTGAATTTTGATGTACTCATACTTTATTGTTAATTGGTTGAAAAGAACGATAATGAGGAAAATTTATGGGTTATAGCCATGAAAATCACGAATTTAAAATTACCAATCGCTAATTGCTATTGAGTTAAAACACATGAAAATGGACAAAAGTTGAGGTTATAGCTCATGAAAATCCCTTATATTTGAAATTTGTATGTTTCATTTGCATTGGGTCGAAACCAACAAAAATGGATAAAAATTGTGGGTTATAGCTCATGAGAATCTTAAATTTTGAAGTACGCATAAATAATTACCATTGGGTGGAACAAATGAAACTGAATAAAAATTATGGGTTATAGTTCTTGAAATTGTAAATTTTGAATTATCCATGCTTAATTGTCATTTAGCTGAAAGAATAGAAAATTGACAAAATCATGAGTTAGAGTCTATTTAATCGTGTAATTTGAAAACCCGTACTTAATTGACATTCGATTAGAAAAAATAAAGTTGACTATTTTTTTGGCATGAAAGGATAACTTTATTTCATAACCAAATAGGAGATTAAGTACAAACTCTCAAGAATAGAGAAATGGCACTTTAAACCAAAACACCAAAGGGTTAAACAGAACCCAATAACACCTATCACTTCTTATCTATACAAAATACCTACTCACACTAAAATTTTTTGTTTTGATCATGAAATTTGAGAATTTGAAGTACTCATTTTTCATTGTTATTGGTATGAAGTGAATGAAAATAGATAAAAATTATGAGTTATAGCCTATGAAAATCAGGAATTTTGAACTACCCATACATAGTTGCCATTGTGTTGAAACACACAAAAATCGACAAAAAAATGTATGTTAGCTCATGAAAATTGCAAAATTTTAAAGTTTGTATACTTAATTTTCATTAGGTCAAAACCAACGAAAATAAACAAAAATCGCGGGTTATATATAGCTCATGAGAATCATAATTTTTGAAGTAAATGCATAAATAATTGTCATTGGTTGGAATGAATAAAAAATCGCGTGTTATATAGCTCATTGAGCTAAAATTTTGAAGTACAACTTAATTGTCATTTAGCCGAAAGAAGTGAAAATGACAAAAATATTGGATTAGCGTCCATTAAATCGCGAATTTTTGAAATACACGTACTTAATTGTCATTCGAACGAAAAATTGAAAATTGATAAAAATCAAGTGTTCTAGCCCATGAAAATTCTGAATTTTGAAGTACTCATATTTTATTGTCATTGGAGAAATGAACGAAAATGAAGAAAATTTGTAAGTTATAGTCCATGAATATCACTATTTTTAAACTACCCGTACTTAACTGCCATTGGGTTGAAACTCACGAAAATGGACAAAAGTTGTACCTTATAGCTCATAAAAATTACAAAATTTTGTAGTATGTATATTTAATTTCCATTGGGTTGAAACCAATGAAAATTCACAAAAATCGTGGGTTATAAGCGCAGGAAAATCATAAATTTTGAAATACACAATAACAATTATCATTGGGTGAAATGAACAAAATTGACAACAATTGTAGGTTATAGCACATGGAAATTGCCATTTTAAAATACGCGTACTTAAATGTCATAGAATTGAAAGGAACGAAAATAAAATAAAATCATAAGTTATAATCCATGAAAATTACAAATTTTTAAGTATCCATACTTAATTTCTTCATAAGATAAGTCATACTATTGTTTGCAAATTAACATGTGGCCAAGCTAGAAGCTTTTAATTTCATTTTATTTAAGTTTCAACTCCAAATGATCTATAATGAGTAATAGATGCTCAATATTAAG
>JBAKGM010000365.1:40700284-40711591 GCA_037177215.1 Asparagus racemosus | reverse complement strand
ATAAATAGCTCAACAGTGTATCTTTTCCAGACCATTGGAGACGTTCATACAAGAACTTCCCTTTAGAAAATTAAATAAACAATTTAAGCTATAATACACCTCAAAGTAAATTAAATTCCTTAGAGAATGAAATTTTCAATAATAAACTCTCTCTCTCTCTCTCTCTCTCTCTCTTCGTTCTCTTTGTTCCTTTCTTTTTTTAACTCCATCACTTCATCTCTAACCAGACAAGGCAATTGATGGAAAATAGTAATAGAGTTTTTCACTTGTCGAACAGTTCAACACCTCTACTTCCATCCACCAACCTTTTCTTACAAACATTTCATAACCATGTAAACACAAATACCCTCCATATTTTAAATACTGCAATTACAAGGCTGAATCTCATGAGAGAGCACAAATTTTGTTGTCAGAGCAGACAAATGAGCTCAGTCAACAAATGTATCGCTCCAGCTGCTCCTGTAGAAGTCTAGCGGAAGATTTTGCATCCAGATACAGAGCTTTCACTTCCTCGACATCAGACTAGCAATGACATTGAGACAAAGTTGATAAGTATATAAAAATCACGGAAAAATCAACAAGTAAACAATTCATCTCCCTTTACCTTGCATATTTTATCTCTTCCATTTGTTCTGGCAACGATGCTAGCAGGTGATAACAGCTGAAGTGCATGTCTGGCAGAGAATACAGAAGATAGAGGTAAACGTTTAGTTAGAGGAGCTGTAGATGAAAACTAAAGCATTGGCCACACGTGTCAGAGTTGGCTAAGATGTTTCTAGATCGCTAAAACTTTTTGACCAGTAAATGCATTGTTGTCATCATAGCCATCTAACGGAAAATTGGTTGAAGTAGAATGATGAAATCTTTGTTTTCATGGAGTCATGAGCTCAGCTAATATTATTCTCAACAGAAGCACCTTTAGATCGCAATTCACTCTTTTAAGTTTTGGTAAATGTCTCCGCAATTGCATCAAACACATCTATATCTATACTAAAATACCAGTTTGATGCTACAGTAAAATGTGCCCTTCAAATTTTGTCTTTGTCCTCCAACTCTCCATCTTATGTAGTCTTCTATCATGTTTATCCTCATGCTCCCACTCCCCCTCTCATTTCTCTCCTTCTCGCAAATCATTTGTCACATATGACCTAATGAAATTCAAGAATGCAAACAATATAAAAGAAGCAAATTTAAAATTAATAACATATGTTCTACAGTGAAACTTATAAAAAATAACTTCTAATAGTAAATCTTGTTAATTATTTTTATTAAAAACAAATGATTATCATTATGTTTTGCTTGTAAAATAAGATTCACACAATACACTATTGCATTCTATTTTGTGAACATCGAATCAAAAATAAATTTGTTCAAACTTCAAGCAAATTATTATGTCTGGTAAACAATTAAAACTTCTAAATATATAACGCTTTTCGCATGTAATTGTTAAACCCAAAGGCTATAACAAAGAGTCGAATGAAAGTATAGTTGACATTTTCTTCCCTCTTTCTCCATGTATGCAGTATAAAATAAATAATTTTCATGTAGAGCCATTAAATTAAATTTGCAGCATCACAAAAGTAATAAATTGTGAGTATTAAAATTTTAAAATATTAAACAGCTTGAACGTATTAATAAATATTAACTTCAGAAATGTATTGTCAAGAAAAATATAATAAAAACTCGCTAATTTTTTGTTTAAAATAAAAAGAGTATTGTTCTTTTTTCTCTTTGCAAAAAGAAATTGCACAGAGATAAAATTTATTAGTTATTTTTCAAAACTAGAAGATAATAAAAACACCAAACATGCATATTCAATTGTTATACTTAAAAGAATTTTTACATAAAAATATACTTAATTAATTGAATATGTGAAAACATGCTAGCAAAATAAAATCATTTTGATTCTACATAATAACTTACTTAGAATATAGAATAACTTATTTAATATAATAAAAAATGTAATTAAAATTTTCTTCTCGTAGATGAAGTCAGAACATAAAAAATGGAAGAGAAATACAAGACAAATAATATTTTTCAGTTTTCAAAACCTAGCTTAAATATATATGTGCTTAATCAATTTCTTATAATATATTTCTTTAAAAAAATAATATGAATATCTTGCACATGCATTTGCATGTGCCAAGCTGCTAGTTATTAAATAAAAACCAAGTGACGGTGTCAAAAGTTTGAATGAATGGAGGGCATGACCTCATTTCCATTGTAATTGAAGTGGTGAAGTTGTAATTTTACAAGCAATGTTTGTTTCATTTCTTTTCTTTCTTTCTTCTAGAACTTTCTACATTATTCAATGTCATCAAAATAAAATTAGTACCCACATAATTGACTACTAATTATATGCTAGATTATAAGAAGTACAAAGAGAATGATAATAGAGTATATAAATTAAAAACCAGCCAAGGTTCTATACATATAACTTTACTGCTTTTATATAAAAAATGATTGTTTTATTTTATCCTTTTATCATAGGTCTATCATATTAGAGTATTTACTAATATTTGGATATGAATTTTAAAAAACTATTATATACCGAAAACTCATTTTTAATTAGCATTGGCATGCGCTCCAAATTATTTATATAGAAATTTTAATTATTGCACATGCATTGCGTGTGCTATAACATTAGTGCTATATTATTATTATAAATCTAGGTATATATATATTCAAAAATACATCCCTCCTTCGATAAATAATGGTAGGTTTAATGGTTTAATAGCTTAAGAGCATGTAATAATGTATTTCAATGGGCAAACGTTTTTCAAGGATCAGTACTATATAAAAGTAAGCAAATTACATAATTCACAAATGTTATACTGGTAGGAAATCATTGTGTGGTAAGCAGTTGCATACCTATAAATATCATATTAATAAGTACATGTGCATAGCATGTGACAATTACAATAGGTTAACAGGGGCAAAAGCACACTCAAATAGTAAAAAGGAATTCTAGCTTTAAAATTATAAAAATATTGTCTGGTTGATGACCAGGAAGATGCAAAAACAAAATTGTGCATTTGGGCATGTATTGATGCAGGACTATCGTCACTCGTTGAACGAAAAATTTTAGGATTTATTAGAATTTATTTTAGTAATATTTGATACAAGATTTTAAGAATCTAAGAGATTTTATTATTTTAGAGTTTTTATCTTTGTTTCCTTTTTAATAGACTTTGGCTCGGATTTGACTTACATTCCAAATTAAGTTTTTCTCTGCAAATAAAGTCATAATAGTCTAATTCCATTATGAATAAAAATTGAGTTTTGAAATTCTCTCTAGCATGTGAAGTGCTTTTGTTTGACACGTGAATTGCTTCTTCAGATGCAAAGTCCTTACATGTGAAGCCTAGTTATCTATCAAAATCCTTTCCTTTCGATTATCCTTATCAGTCAACCAGAAATTTTTATTCCACAAAACAACGCTAATACCCCTAAAATGGACTTAACGTTTACATCTAGAAGTTGTATACTTAATTTCCATTTGGTTGAAATAAGCAAAAATGGCCAAAAGTTGTAGGTTATCGCTCATAAAAATCGCAAAAATGGCCAAAAGTTGTAGGTTATCGCTCATAAAAATCGCAAAAATTTGAAGTTTGTATACTTAATTTCCCTTTGGTCGAAACAAACGAAAATGGATGAAAATCATGGATTATAGCCCATGAGAACCGTAAATTTTAAAGTAAATGCATAAAAAATTTCCATTGAGTGGAACAAATGAAAATGGACAAAAATTGCGGGTTATCGCTCATCAAAATCGTGAATTTTGAAGTACCCATACTTGTCATTTAGCCCAAAAAAATGAAAATTGACAAAAATTGTGGGTAAGCGTCCTTAAATCATGAATTTTGAAATGTGCGCACTAAATTGTCATTCGATCAAAAAAATGAAAATTACCTAAAATCGTGTTATAGATTATGAAAATCGTGAATTTTAAAGTGCTAATAGTTTCTTGTCATTTCCACAAAATGAACAACAATGATGAAAAATTGTGAGTTATAGTCCATGAAAATCATGAATTTTTAAACAATCCATACTAAATTGTCATTTAGCCGAAAGAAATGAAAAATTAAGAACATTCGTAGGTTAGAGTCAATTAAAACACGAATTTTGAAATACACGTACTTAATTATCATTCAATCGGTAAAATGAAAATAGACTACAACGATGTTATATAGCCCATGAAAAATGTGAATTTTGAAGTATTCATATTTTATAGTCATGGGGACAAAATGAACAGAAATGAAGAAAAATTGTGAGTAGCCCATGAAAATAACGAATTAAGCTACCTAAACTTAATTGCCATTGAGTTGAAGCGCACAAAAATAAATAAAGGTTGTAGTTTGTAGCTCATGAAAATCGCAAAATTTTGAAGTTCGTATGTTTAATTTTCATTGGGTTGAATCCAACAAAATGGACCAAATTTGTGGGTTATATAAAACATAAAAATCGTAAATTTTGAAGTACGCGTAAATAATTGCCATTGTGTGAAACGAATAAAAATAGATAAAAATAGTGGATAAGTTCATGAAAATCGCGAATTTCAAAGCACCCATATTAAATTGTCATTTAGCTGAAAGAAAC
This sequence comes from Asparagus racemosus, assembly GCA_037177215.1. Classification (NCBI taxonomy): domain Eukaryota; kingdom Viridiplantae; phylum Streptophyta; class Magnoliopsida; order Asparagales; family Asparagaceae; genus Asparagus; species Asparagus racemosus. Next base: position 40,706,992 of record JBAKGM010000365.1, on the reverse strand, counting down.
GAAAATTGACAAAAATCGTGGGTTAGAGCCCATTACGTCCTATTTTGAAATATGTGTATTTCATTGTCATTTGATCCGAAAAACGAAATTTCAATGGGTGCCCATTACGTCCTATTTTGAAATATGTGTGCCCATGAAAATCGTGAATTTTGAACTGCATAAATGAACAAAAATGAAGAAAAATGAATTATAGCACATAAAATCACGAATTTTGAACTACCCATACTTAAGTGTCATTGGGTTCAAACATTAAAAATGGACAAAAGTTGTAGGTTAAGGTCTTGAAAATCGCAAATTTTTGAAGTTTATATATTTAATATCCATTAGGCCGAAACCAACAAAATGGACACAAATCATGGGTTAGCCTATGGGAATCATAAATTTTGAAGTAAAAGGCATAAATAAATAGCATTAGGTGGAACAAATAACATGGACCAAAATCGCGGCTTATAGCATATGGAAATTGTGAATTTTGAAGTATCGATATTTAATTGTCATTTAGCCGAAAGAAACGAAAATTGATGAAAGAAACGTGGCTTAGCGTCCATTAAATCACAAATTTTGAAATACACTTCCATAATTGTCATTTGATCAATAAACGAAAATTGATTAAAATCATGAGTTATAGCTCATTAAAATCGTGAATGCTAAAGTACTCATATTTTATTGTCAGTGGCATGAAATGAACGAAACTAAAGAAAATATGTGAGTTATAGCACATGAAAATCACGAATTCTTGACTACCACACTTAATTGTCATTAGGTTGAAACACATGAAAATGGACAAAAGTTGTCGGTTACAGGTAATAAAAATCGCGAAATTTTAAAGGTTGTATACTTATTTCCATTTGGTTGAAACCAATTAAAATTGACTAAATTTGTGGGCCATATAGCCTATGAAAATCGTAAATTTTGAGGTACACAAATAATTGCTAGGATTGAACAAATGAAAATGGACAAAAATCGTGAATTATAGCCCATACTTGTACTTAAATGTCATTAGATCACAAAAATAATAACTAAAATTGTGGATCGTAGCCCACAAAATCTTGAATTTTGAGGTACTCATACTTTATTATCATTTGGTCGGAATGAATGAAAATTTAAAAAAATTGTGGTTACAGTCCTTAAAATCATGAATTTTTAACTGCCCGTACTTAATTGCCAATGAGTTGAAACGCACAAAAAATGGACAAAAGTGGTAGGTTATAGGTCATGAAAATTGCAAAATTTTGAAGTTTATATGTTTAATTTCCATTGGATCGAACCCAACAAAAATGGACAAAATCATGGGATATAGCCCATGAGAATTGTAAATTTTAAAGGATGTATAAATAATAGCCATTGGATGAAACGAATGAAAATGAACAAAAATCATAGGTTAGAGTACATGAAAAATTTTGAAGAACCCATAGTAATTGTCATTTAGCCGAAAAGTAAAAAGTTGACAAAAATCATGGGTTAGCATCCATTAAATCGTGAATTTTAAAGTACTCAATTTTTACTGTCATTGGCACAAAATGAATGAAAATGATGAAACATTGTGAGTTACAGCCAATGAAAATCATGAATTTTGAACTACTGTCACATACTTAATTGTCATTAAATTGAAACACGAAATGGACAAAAATTGTAGGTTATATAGCTCATGAAAATCACAAAATTATGAAGTTTGTATACTTAATTTCCATTAGCTCAAAACCAACAGAAATGAACAAAAATTGTGGGTTATAGCCCATGAGAATCATAAATTTTGAAGTAAATGCATAAATAATTGTCACTTGGTGGAACAAATGAAAATGGACAAAATCACAGGCAATAGGACAAAATCACGGCCTATCGCCCATAAAAATTCGCAAATTTTGAAGTACACATGCTTAATTGTCATTTAGCCAAAATAAAAAATTACAAAAATCATTGGTCAACATTCCTAAAATCGCAAATTTTAAAATACACATACTTAATTGTCATATGATCATAAAACAAAAATTGACTAAAATCGTGGGTTATAATCATGAAAATAGTGAATTCTAAAATAGTCATACTTTATTGTCATTTGATTGAAACGAACGGAAATGATGAAAATTTGTGGGGTTACAACCCATGAAAACCACGAATTTAGAACTACCCCTAAATAACTGTCATTGAGTTGAAACACATGAAAATGGACACAAGTTATAAGTTATAGCTCATAAAAATCGCAAAATTTTGAAGTTTGTAACTTAAATTTAATTGGGTCAAAAACAAAAAAAAGGACAAAACTCTTGGCTTATAGCTCATGAGAATCGCAAATTTTGAAGTACGCATAAATGATTGTCATTGGCTAGAAAGAATGAAAATGGACAAAATCATGGATTACAGTCCATGATAATCATGAACTTTGAAATCCACATACTTAATTGTCATTGAGCTAAGAGAAGTGAAAACTTGCAAAAATAACGTGGGTTAAAAGTCCATTAAATTCCGTATTTATAAAATGCGTATTTAATTATCATTTGATCAGAAGAACAAAATTGATTAACATGTATTATAACTCATAAAATCATGAATTTTGCAGTACTCATTTTATTGTCATTGGCACGAAATGAATGAAAATGAAGAAAAATTGTGAGTTATAGCCCATGAAAATCACAAATTTTGAACTACCCATACTTAATTGTCATTGAGTTGAAACACGAAAATGAACAAAATTTGGGTTAGCTCATGAAAATCACAAAATTTAGAAGTTTGTATACTTAATTTCCATAGCATCAAAACCAACGAAGACGGACAAAATCGTGGGTTATGGCCAATGAAAATCATAAAATTTGAATTAAATGCATAAATAATTGACATTGTGTGGAACGAATGGAAATGAACAAAAATTGTAGGTTATCTTGACAATTGTGAATTTTGAAGCATCCATACATAATTGTCAATTAGCCGAAATAAACAAAAATTGACAAAAATGATTGGTTAGCATTCATTAAATCCTGAATTTTAAAATACACGTACTTAATTGTTATTTGATCGAAAAAATGAAAATTGACTAAAATCGCATTATAACCCATGAAAATCGTGAATTTTGAAGTACACATATTTTATTCTTATTAACACAAAATTGATTAAAATTTGTGAGTTATAGCCCATGAAAATCACGAATTTTGAACTACCCATACTTAATTGCCATTAGGTTGAAACACACGAAATTGAACAAAAGTTGTAGGTATAGCTCATGAAAATCACAAATTTTGAAGTTTGTAAACTTAATTTCCACTGGGTCGAAATCAACGGAAATGGACAAAAATTGTGAGAAATAGCTTGTGAGAATCGTTAATTTTGAAGTATGCATAAATAATAGTCATGGGGAAATTTGGAACTAAATGCATAAATAATTGTCATTAGGTGGAATGAATGAAAATGGACAAAAATCGCGGGCAGAACGAATGAAAATGGACAAAAATAGCCAATTATCACCCATGAAAGTCGTAATTTTTGAAGTGCAAATACTTAATTGTCATATAGCCAAAAGAAATAAAAATTAACAAAAATCATGCGTTAGTGTCCAGTAAATCATGTATTTTGAAATACGCGTATTTAATTGTTATTCAATTGGAAAAACAAAAATTAACTAAAATCATGGGTTATAGCACATGAAAGTCATGAATTTTGAAGTGCTCATATTTTATTGTCATTAGCACCAAATAAACAAAAATAATGCAAAATTATGAGTTATAGCCCATGAGAATCATGAATTTTGAACTACCCATTCTTAATTGTCATTAGGTTGATTACGCGAAAATGAACAAGAGTTGTAGGCTATAGCTCATGAAAATCGCAAAATCTTGAAGTTTGTATACTTAATTTCCATTGGGTTGAAACCAATAGGAATGAACAAAAATTGTGGGTTATAACCCATGAGAGTCGTAAATTTTGAACTGCATGCATAAATAATTGCCATTGGGTGGAATGAATGAAAATGGACAAAAATCGAGGGCAATTGCCGATGATAAATCGTGAATTTTTAAGTACACATGCTTAATTATCATTTAGCCGAAATAAATAAAAATTTACAAAAATCACGGGTCAGTGTCCATTAAGTCACGAATTTTGAAATACGCGTACTTAATTGTCATTTGATTGTTAAAACAAAATTTAACTTAAATCGTAGGTTATAACCCATGAAAATCGTGAATTTTAAAGTACTCATACTTTATTGTGATTTGGTTGAAAAGAACGAAAATGATGAAACTCTATGAGCTACAACCTATGAAAATCACGAATAAAGAACTACCCCTACTTAATTTGCCATTGAGTCGAAACAAGCGAAAACGGACAAAAGTTATAAGTTCTAGCTCATGAAAATCGCAACATTTTGAAGCTTGTATGTTAATTTTAATTGGATCAAAACCAACAACAATGGACAAAAATCTTGGCTTACAACTAATGAGAATCGTAAATTTTTAAGTATGCATAAATGATTGCCATTGAGTGGAACAAATGAAAATGGACAAAATCATGGGTTATAGCCTATGAAAATCACGAATTTTGACGTACCTATACTTAATTTTTTATTTAGTGGAAAGAAACGAAAATTTACAAAAGATGTGGGTTAGCATCCATTAAATCGCCAAGTTTGAAATATGTGGACATAATTGTCATTCGATCGGAAAAAATAAAAATTAACTAAAATCATGTGTTATAACCCATGAAAATCGTGAATTATGAAACACTCACATTTTACGATCATTTGCACGACGTGAACAAAAATGAAGAAAAATTGTGAGTTATAATCCTTGAAAATCATGAATTTTGCACAACTCATACTCAATTGTCATTGGGTTGAAATACACAATAATGGACAAAAATTGTAGGTTCTCATGAAAATCGTAAAATTTTAAATTTTGTATATTTAATTTCCATTAGGTCTAAACCAATGAAAATGAACAAAAATCGTGGGTTATAGTTCATGAGAATCGTAAACTTTGAAGAAATGCATAAATAATTGTCATTAGGTCGAACAAATGAAAATGGATAAAAATTGTGGGTTATTGCGCCTAAAAAATTGTAAATTTTAAAGTACACATACTCAATTGTCATTGAAACAAAAATTTACAAAAATCATGGGTTAGCATCCATTAAATCACGAATTTTGAAATACACATACTTAATAGTCATTCGGTTGAAAAAAATTAACTAAAATCGTGGGTTATAGCCCACGAAAGTCATGAAGTTTGAAGAACTCATACTTTATTGTCATTTGATTGAAAAGAACGCAAATGATGAACAAAAATTTATTCAAGCCAATGAAAATCAAGAATTTAGAACTACCCATGCTTAATTATCATTGAGGAAAAGCACACGAAAATGAACAAAGGTTGCAGGCTAGCTCGTGAAAATCGCAAAATTTTGATGTTTGTATAATCAATTTCCATTGGGTCGAAACCAATAAAAATGGACAAAAATCATGGGCTATAGCTCATAAGAATCGTAATTTTTGAAGTAAATGTATAAATAATTGCCATTGGGTGGACCAAATGAAAAAGGACAAACTTGCGAGTTATCGCGCACAATTACAAATTTTAAAGTACCTGTACTTAATTGTCATTCAGTCAAAAGAAATGAAAATGAACCAAGGCAGGGTGGGGGCCCCGATCCAAAAGTTGAAGGCTTCACATGCAACGCCTTCGATGCCAATCCAGATCCGATCAGAAAGTACGAGGTTTTCATTATTGTGAACTTTGGCGCGTACTCAAATCTGATTGGGATTTGAAAGGAGCGTCTTCGATAGCTTACCAAAGCCGTACTCGAATATGATGAAGCACTAACTGAACTTCGAACGGCATTGTAAGGCCTTGACAAAGCTTCACCGAAGGACAAGAATCATCGATGGCTTGACGGGGTGCTGTCGTAATTCATCAAAGGCTGATAGGAAGAGATCCTCCATCAGCGATGCTCAATTGGATCACAAGAGCTTAGTGAAGCAGGTCAAAGTTCAAACATGGTTGGTTCTAGTTGATGAAGAGATGCGAGGGGTCAAACGTTGACGCGAGGGCGGATGAACACTAATTGGTGTTATTGTTTGGTAACAGTATTATTGTTCACTCGTGAACAGTAGACCCATCTTGGGGGTATTAGGGTTTTCTGGGTATTTAGGTTTGAATTGAATGTTTTGAGGAATGGAAATTGTGTTTGATTAAGAAGGATAATTGAAAGGAAAGAGTTTAGACAGATAATCAAACTAGGCTTCACACTCGAAGAGGCAATTCACATGTCAAACAAAAGCACTACTTCAAAGCTCAAATTTTATTCATAATGGTCTAATTCCTCATTGAGGGTTATAACTTTATTCATACAAAAATTAGATTGGAAACTAAGTCAAATCCTAACTAAATCCTAATTAAAAGGAAACAAAAATAAAATCTCTAACAAAATAAAATCTTGGATATCCTAAAAATCCTAAATCATCTCCTAAGGAAATCTTACCTAAAAATAGAGATTACATCAAATATTACTAAAACAAAAAAGATTCTAATAAATCCTAAAATTTTCATATCAACGACAAACGATCGCCCTACATCAAATCTCCCCTTGTTTAAGAAAATTCGAGCTCGAGTTTTATGGTGGGAGAGCGTAATATGTAATTGATCGGTGCAAAGTATTTCTGCGTAGGTTGTAGGATCTTCAAGATGAGGTGTAGAACCCGATATCGTGTTGGCTGTGAAGGGT
>JBAKGM010000365.1:40636112-40678936 GCA_037177215.1 Asparagus racemosus | reverse complement strand
TGTAGGTTCCCTTGATTCAGTCCTAGCACTGTTGAGAGGAAGAGTAAGATATCTCACTTCGCTGGGATATTTTACTTTCTATTCTTGTTTCCTTTGTGAGACGGGAATATAACTCAGCAGCTTCTCTTAGGAGATAACGCTTCCGCGGCGTGTGGGCGTGATCTCTGCGCCCAACAATTACAGTGCTCTTCATTTATGTGGAAGCGTTTTCATTATCTCGCATGCTTTGAAATCTCGATTGTAGCGTTAATTGGTGTACGGAGTATCAATGCACTCATCTCTATCCCTGATTTAGTTCAATCAGGCTTTCAAGCGGACTGCTCCTTGAGTCTTGATAGCGATTTATGTTATTAGAAAGTTTTTTTTAACCATTTATTTCTATTTGCTTTTTGTTGATTTTATGTTGATAGTGTCCGATCGTGGAAACGAACACTATTGTGTGGTGTTTTAGGGTTTTGACCTCGTTACAATGTCTGCTATGGCTAAATGTGCTATAAGAAGAATCCAAAACCCTGGACCTGTTTGTAGTACTCTCTATGCCTTAGATTTGTGGACACATATATAAAAGGAATCTTTAGTATATTTTCAGATTAGTTGATTATATGCTTAGTTTTTTTTCCCCTTTTGTATGTTCGAGTTGAATTTTCAGTTCACAGCTTATAACTAGAATTAGTTATAAATTTTTGTCTGTCTTACTGTTGTTAGAGTGTTGTGTCTATCGTTGCTTGATTATCTTCATCCTTTGCAATGGATTTCATTTATATGGATGTGGCTCTTTTTTTTTTTTTTTGTCGTCGCTTGCTTTAAAATCTCGATCGTAGCTTTAATTAGCATTAAAGCACAGTTATCGTAGTATTCACTGGCATTAAATCACAGTGTCAAGGTAAACTACTAGCAGTATCAAGGTAAACCACTGGCATATCCCCTATATAGTCCAATCAGGCTCTCGATCCAACTGCTCTTGTTGGCGATTTATTTTATTTGAATGTTCTTTTCTGTTTATTTGTATGAACTCAGCTGATTTTATCTCGTAAGTGTTTGCTTGTGGAAGCAGTTTTGTTTATGTGGTGTTTACCGTGTTTTAGGGTTTTGGCAGTGTCTTCTCGGATCAATTGAATTATAGGAATCTAAAACCCTAGATCTCTTTGTAATACTGTGTACGCCTTATATTTGTGGATGCATGTTATGGATTGTCCGTTGATGGTTAGGTTAGTTGATTATTTCCTCAGTTTATTTCCTTTTACATGTTCTAGTTGATTACTAGAATTTGATAGAATATTTTTCTGTCCTAGTTTTGCTAGAATATTGTTTTAATTGTTGCCTGATTATCTTCATACGTGTAGCACTCTTCATTTATAGAGAAATGGCTCCCTTTTTTGCATGCTTTAAAATATTAATTGTAACTTTAATTGGTATGAAACTGTCGAAGTCGTAATTCACTGGCATGAAATCATAGTAGTGCACGTTTGCTAGTTGATTTTCTACATTCTAATTGATTTTTCAGTTAGTGGCCGATTATTGAAATAGCTAGAATACTTTTTCTTGCTTATTTTTGCTAAAATATTGGTTTTTTATTGTCGGATGATTATCATATATACTTTCATGCTCATTCTGTACGTGGACATGCTTTCTAATTTCGTTGCATGCTTTAAAATCTGAATTAAATTATTAATTGGCATTTAAAGCTGAGCAACCATACTGATCTTGATTGAAAGGATTGTCTTATAAGGTGGCGTAAGCTGAGTTGGAGCCCTAACCAGCATGGGTTATGATAATGACTGCATAGTGAATATCCATTCTCTCCTGGGTGAATATTTCTGTGCCGTATGCAGTATGCTTATTATTCCAAACGAGGCTTTACAAGCACAATGCACACATTTGTACTGTAAACGGTGCCTAGCTTATCTGGAAGCCACTTCTACTGCCTGTCCTTATGATGGCTATACTGTGACTGAAGAAAGCTCTAAGGTTTATTCTTCTTTCGTTTTTCTTTTATCTTTTACATGAGTCTGAATTTTACTTAAGTTTCTTAACATCAAAACTGCAGCCTCTGGTAGAATCTAGCAAAGAACTTGTAGAGGCCCTTGGCAAAGTGGCTGTACACTGTCTTTATCGCAGGACCAACTGTCAGTGGCAAGGAACATTGGCTGAAAGCATGGCCCATTGTGCGGAATGTAACTTTGGTAACTCTCTTTTCTTGTGCAATCGATGCGGAAATCAGATTATGCATCGGCAAGTGCAGGAGCATGCTCAAATATGCCTTGTAAGTTAAAAAAGGAATCTTTGTAGTTTTTTTTAAAGGTATTTGTATTCTCTCTGCTATCAAGTAGAGGAGAGACCACTGTTTTTAATTTACACCGTCTATTATTTGTTTGAGGGTTATGATATATCTTCAGTGAAAAGCGGTGATGAACACAGTGCATGGGGGATATGGTAACTATTAAATTCAGAGTGAATCAGCGCCTTCTATTATTTTGTTTGATGGTTGTGATTAAAATTAGTGTCCTCTCCAGTACGTTCTGGTATTGGAGGATCCAAATTCTTTATTTCGATGGATTTGGTCTCTACTCGATAATAATTATGCTATTGTCTGACTGCAGGGTGTTTTTGGTCATGCACAAGTTGTTGAAAAGTCTCAGGCTCAAGATGCCATGGTTGCAACGGCTACATCAGCTGGTACGACAGCTGTTGTATCAACAGCCGCTGCTTCAACTCCTGCTCCTCCTGCATCAACAGCAGCCATAAGTGCTGCTTTCAGCCAGGCACAGGTCCAAGGCAGTGTTGTTGTCCATCCACAAGCTCTTACCTCAGAGCAATGGTACCAGCAGCAGTACCAACAGTACTATCAGCAATGCCCTGGATATGATCCTTATCAGCAACAGTACCAACAATATGCTTGGTATCAGCACCAAGTTCGTGAACACTACATGCAATGTCAAATTCAGGCTATAGCTCCTCAGCATGTAATTGCACATCAGCAGCAGCCCCAACCCCAATCTCAGGTACAACCATGCCAGCCCCAAGTTTCTGCACAGGTCCAGTCTCAACTGCAATTGCAACTGCAACAAGATCCTTCTCAGCCTCAGCCTCAGCCTCAGCCTCAGCCTCACCCTCATCTACAACAACATCCCCATTCCAAACCCCAATCCCAAACTCAGCCACATCTACCTGCTCAAGTTCCGCAAATGCAACCCTTAGCACCTCCTCATCAGCCCCATCAAATGCCACATCCTCAACTCTACCGCCATTACCAGCCACAACATCCAACACAAAACCACCTACCCCTCCAATCCCAACTTCAATTCCAACACCCTCCTATGCATATGCAGCCTCAACCACAGCCCCATCCACATTCTCAGATGCAACCTCCACTACCTCTAGCTCATTCGTATCAATCTAACCCACAACCTATAGCCGGTGCTCCACAGCAGCGTCCTATGCTTATACATCCACAGCAGCAGGTCGTGTTTACCCAACACCCTCCTATTCATATGCATCCTCAATCACAGCCACACCCCCGTCCTCAGATGCAACCTCCGCAACCTTCCCCTCATTCGCACCAGTCTTACCCACAACCTGTCCCCAGTGCCTGGCGGCAGCATCCTATGCTTATGCATCCTCAGCAGCAGGGCATGTCTACCCAGCACTCTCAATCTCAGGGTCACTTACCACCCCATCAACATCTGCAGGGGCATCCTCTCAAGTCTCAAACGACGATGCCTTCCCAACAACAGCCAGCAATGCCACTTCCTTATGGTCCTGGAAATCTTCATCCTACGCAGCAGCAAATTCAGCAACTGGCTCAACCTGGCCAATTCCAACAACAAGCACAAAGTCCTTTGCATCCAGGTCAGGTGCTGCAGCAGGGATCAGTCCATCGACACCATCCTCATAAACAATCATATATGCAGCAGCCAGCTCCTGGGCATTGTCATCCGCAGCTGAATTATCCTCCAGGGCATGTTTTGCCACCCCATCAAGCTCAGGCTACAAACCAGCAATTACCTAGTCAGAGTTTTATGGGAAGGGCTAACTGCAACATTCCAGCTTCTTCTGAGCTGCTGTCTGGACCCATACAACAGACTCTGGCATCACATTCTGAGAGTCAAGCTGGAGTTTTACTGGCATCACCTGCTAATCCGCAACAACGGGCTTCTACTCTTAAAAGAATTGGACAAATGCCACCTTTGAAGGATGGTTTTCTTGTGAAAATTGCTGAGGGGACTAAAGAGGGAGAACAAATCTTGGAGAATGCATCTGATTCTATTTCCGAGCTCAAGGATGGTGAAGCAGCTAGACATGCTAAGGAGAAAGAGAGCCACACTGGGAATGAGAACAAAAATGGTTCAAAATTGCACGCGAAGTATGTGAATGTGGATGGATCAATGGTTAAGATCCCAGGTGAGGTAACGGAGGGTTCTCATGTGGTCAATGTTCATGATGGAAAAAAGAAAGTTGAAGGCCAGGAAGGCAAATTTGGCAAAAAATCCTATGAGCAGTTCAAAGGAGGGGATACTCATCTTGTATCCAAATTACACACTCAACCAGGACCTGACATGTCTGTGAAGCGGGAGCGTCCACGACCTTCTGAGAGGACTAACCGGAGTTTTGTCTCTGATGGTCATAGTGCTGAAAATGTTAGAAATATGCATCCTCCTGAGCAGTACCGGGGCTCAGATCGATGTCAGTCAATGCCGTCCAAGGCGCCAAAACAAATTTCATATGAACATCCTTACATGCCAGGTTCGGGCATGATATCTGAAAAGCTTCCTGCATCTGATAGGATGCTTCCACAGACAATGCACCAGTCTAGCCAAGAAAGAAGGTTCCTAGATCCTCCCACCCATCAAATGGCTGTTTCCCAGGAGCCTTCTTGGCTACCTCCACCACCAGGAGGGGTTCTGAGTCGTCGTGGTTTCCCTCTGAAAGATTTCGAGCAAAGGGGTGTGGCCCAAAATCATCTGTCCCCACCTCATGACCTTGGAGAGCCTTCAATACGACCAACTATGAGTGGTCCATTTCAAGGAGCAGTGGACCCACCTAGCAGGATGATGGGAGGGCCTCTATCTAATCCTGAAGGTAAGTTAGGCAAATCGGCTGCTTTTAATGCTTTGGAAGCTGATGCACGTGTTGTTAGAAGGCCAAGAGGTTATGATGACATGCCACTAGAGCCTCACAGGAGTCTATGCAGTGAGCATGCTCCCTATGGACAGTCAAAGGCACATGGGATTATTAGCAATGTGCCTGTTGGTGAAATGCATGATCCAGTGTTAGAGTATGATCTGTCAGAAGATAGGTTTAGGCCTCCACCAGAAGAAAGGTTGAAGCCTTTTCCTCAAAAAGAATTTAAACCAGCTCATGATGAATGCGTTAGGGCTTCTGAACATGTAGTTAACAGAAGAGAGTTTGAAGATCAGAAGCAAGTTCCTCGGTCAGCTCCTTTGGATGGTGAAGGTCAACTTTGGTTTTATGGTAATTTGGTGTCAAGGCCCCTTGATAGGATGAGACGACAGCCTAGAGGTGCTAATACATTTACTTCAAGACCACTGTCATATGAATCGAATGCTGCATTTCCACCAAGGTCCAGTGGTTCAGGTGTTTACCTGGATATTGGTGATGGAGGTAGATCTGTATCCTCACATAAACATCAACAAAGAAGATATGATAATACCTTTGCTTATCGTGATAGTCTCAGTCAAGTTCCTGAGTTTAGTCGTCATCGAGCTGATGGTTTGCTACCTCCAAGAAGCCTGGGTACTAATTCTACTTTTGCTAATGTTAGGCTTTGATGCAACTTATGCATGTAGAGTATGTTTGGCAAGTGGTCAAAGTGGCTTATAAGCCATATAAGCCACTTTGAGATGTTTGGAAAGTAACTTATTTTGGATTATAAGCCACAAAAAAAAGCTATTGTACCCTAGCTTATGTTTTTGGTGGCTTATAAGCCACAAGGGTTGACCGAGTTAAAGACCAATACACCCCTCATCATTTCAAAAAATTTCAAGACCTATTTGTCTTTCTCCAACCTCGTTAAATGTTTACTGGTCATTTTGATAACAATGATGACTTATAAGCCTCCCATTTGCCGAACACTCTACTATTAAAAATGGATTATAATCTCCTAAATTTACCAAACGCTTTGGCTTATAATTCACTGGCTTATAATTCATTTGTGGATTATATGCCAGTTGGATTATAATCCAAAGTTGCCAAAGGTGCTCGTATTTATGGCGAGCAATTTAAAGATTTAAATCTTTCACTAATTGGGACAGGTTATTTTAGTGGAGAAACTTTAGATGGCCAGCCTAACCAATTGAGGCGGGGTCTGGATAACCTCAGACCTGACAGTTTCTCACGTGATATGCCCAGCAATGAAGTTGGCTCACAGAAAATGCCTAGCTTCTTTTGGAGTGGTGGGTTTCACTGCCCTCTTGATATCAGTGAAAAACGTGAATCTGGAAACTTGCATCCTCCTTTGTGTATTGGTGATCCAGGCAGTGGGCATTTTTTTTCAGTAAGTCATTTTCATTTATCTTTGTGACGTACATGAATGATTACATATCCAGCCACCTATTCTTAGACTTTGTGGCATACAACCTGTTGCTTATTATGGTCCTAGTATTTCTGATTTCCTTCAACATTCATCCGCCTATATGATAACTATTGAATGTGCTTTGGTACTTATCATGCTACTGTATAGGCTTCTCGTGAAGATGACATTGACAGCTTTGAGCAATCAAGAAAGGGGAAGGCTGTTAGCACCATACGGTGTCTGATTTGCAGGGTTGACTGTGAGAATGAAGAGGCTTTGGAACTGCATTGTCAGAGCAGGGAGCATCAGAAAATGAGTATGGACATGGTTCTGAGAATTCAGGGAGGCAATGTCGAGAAGCATAGGTCAGACATATTTTCCCATTTCTTCAGTTTAATGTGTTCCCTCTTCCAAAATTGGAATGCAAATTCCAACTTTGATCCCCTTGCAATTGTCTCAATCTTTTCTCTTTTAAACAGGTACCCTGAGAATGCTACTTCATTTGATGATGGCAACAAATCAAGGAAGGGAAGCTTTAAGAAACGTGCCATCAGAAAGTGACGAAAAATGTGGATCGGCAGCAAACTCATGGTATCATTCTGAAATCACATCATCAAGACTTACTTTGATATGATTTCTATACTCTGTATATCATTTGTTTGATATATCTCATCTAGTATATTTCTCGTAGCCAGCTGTCATGGGTAGTTCATGTATCTTTTTTTTTTTTGCCCCTTGCAGGTTACCTTGGGACTTGTCCTTTCGAAAATTCGATGGTTTTTTCACAAGCTAAAAAGTTTCCTCGTGGTATTCTCTTGTGTTATGCTGACAGTGAGCTGCATGTATCACTGAAAAATTCTTTTCTCTGGTTGGCTCTTCAGATGAGCAGTTGCTTATGCTGTAGTAGGTCTTCAGATATTGTGGTTTTTTTATTGTTGAATTTGGAATATTTAACAGTTGCATGTTTCTTGTTATGTCTTTGCTTTATCTATGCCGTAGTGGAAGTTTAATGTTTTACATATCATATGATTTTAACTTAACTAAACATACTGCATACGGAAACAAGTGCTACTCTTTTTCTCCCTTTTTGACAAAAGGACCCAGGGAATCCATATTATATCTTCTGCAGAAAATCCTTTTTAATCTTTTCCTCATAGAGGCTATCCAATTGTTACCTCTTTTAGAAGGTCAACGACAACAATATCATCGAATAATAATGAAGCACCTCTTTGGATTTCTAGCTATTCCAGCTAGTTTCTCTAAAATTTAAAATATTCAAACGGTCAAATACATCACTGAATATTTGTACAGAACTGACAATGTGTCTAATGGTTTAGCAATAAAGATTAATTTTACCTTTCTGAAATAGCTGATTGATCTCATATTGTTTTAATTTATGCAGATTTATTATTTAATATTTCAAAGTTCATAGTTTATTTTTTTATTTTTTCAGTAAGTTTGTGTTGTGAATTACTCTGTTTTGTCGAACTTTTAAGATGTCCCTAGGATCTTGAACTTGATTTTTGCTTCTATGACTCCTTTGGGGTGATAGCTTAAGCTTATTGTCTGAGCTTTGGCCAGTCACGCCATCTGTCATGTTCACTTATCTGCTGGGATTCTACCTGCCAATGTCCAAAAGTCCCTAGGATCTTGAATTTGATTCTCCCTTATATGGCTCCTCTGGGGAATAGCTAGGCCAGTCATAATTTTTTTCATGATTTTTATCACGTTCACTTAGCTCATGGCATTTACCTGCCAATGCCCAAAAGTTCCTTTTATCCTTCTCCCTTAATTATTTCTGTCATGCTCCAACTCATTTTTGATTAATCCACAAATTTTGAATTTCTAGATCAGTTTCAATGATTTGCACTGATGTAAACATGTGAATTAAATCTGTGTGCCCTTTTACTGCTTTAAAAGATGATTATGTCTAGAAGGTTGTTGAGGATGCTTGACACTTGTACTTACAAGCCTACCTTCATTAATCTCTTATTTTCTACAATTATTAATCTTTCCTACGTCCTATAGATATTTTATAAGGTCTGACATATTTATCTCCTATAGGAAGAAATGAGAAATTTTGTTTGGCATTTGGCATTTGTATTGATGAGATGAGTTCACAAAGCTCTTCTTTTGTCGACCAATGTAATTTGATTTTAGAATATGTTCGTCGTGGTACATAATTATGTAAACCAGTATATAATGTACTGTAATATAATATAAATTATAAAATACAATATAATAATATAATACAATAAAATAGAATATAATACAATGCGATGAAACAGACAACATATTTGAAGACCAAAAAATTCATAGATAAAGCTTCACCAGTAACTTTTGATTATTGGGTTGTTTACATGAATAATCTTCCTGTATCCAGCTTGTGCCAATTTCCCAACAGAAGAAAGTATTCCCTTTTCTTGGTTTCTGAAACTTCTTTCTTTGATCCATATACTTGTGCCTTCTCCTAAAGCATATTTATTACACATGGTTTTGGTTATGATCTATGACCTTATTCTCAAGGTAATTCCACTTGGGCATCTGTAAAAATTGTTCAGATGTTTATGCCCCTTTAACTAACATTTGTTAAAGCTCTTCTTCTATTGTTTCCTTGTAGTTGTTGCTGTCTCTTTGGATGACACTTGATTTGTACTAAGATTTACTATGTTGTATAGAATCATAGTTATGTTAGCTTGCTGCTGAGTTTATCTGGATCCAATGTTCACAATCAAGTTTATTCATGGTAGCCTATGATACATTGGATCTGAAACTGGAGTATTTTTTTAAAATGTGAAATATTCTACAAATTTAATTTTCCATCTAAACAGCTCCTTTGATCCTAAAACTATGAAAGATAACATCATGAAACCAAAATGTCTACAAGAGGATAAATAATCGGTCAGACTCAACCAAGGCAAATGCAACAAAAACTCTATTTGACCAAGAAAAATGACATGAAGGCAAGTACTAGCAGCATGCATCATGGAAACTATAGAAAGCAATAGCTCTAAAAAAATTATGGATCTAGGACAAAGTTTTGTCATTTGCCAAATCACAAACAGATATCTAAACTAAACAACATCCCAACATATACAGATATGCTTACAAGCTGTACCATGAAAACAAGTTTCTTGACTTTTGATGAAGATTTTCATGGTTATACGTATTTTTGCTTGTGTGGTGGAATATTTGCAGTGAGCACTATATATGCACAACTGATTTAGAAATAGAAATGCATAAGTTGCCATGGAAAATAAGGATAGATGAGAGAATGGAACATAAAGAAGGGAGAAGGAAAGGCATTTCATATTTGTATGTAGATCACATCATGATTCTATACCGTGTAGGCTCTTTTCTGTTTTAAAGGAAATTCCAATAATTATTTAGTCCTTATGTGAACTGTACCCAGTTACGTTATTGGATAAATGAAGAAATCCCATGGCAGGGGGAAATCCACGTGAAAGGTTTTATTGTGATATTCAAATGGTTCTCCGTCTTTCCTTGGGTTACATGCAATTGGTTATCTAGCAGCCATTATCCCAAACTTTTTGAAGGGGCTACATCTAAAGTCTATATCCCAAACCTGCTTCTCCTTTAAGCTTTCTAAAGGGAAGCCGCCTAGCTATCATATCATTCATTCCCATCCTTTTGCTTTCTCGTCAAGCATGCAAAAACAAGCTTGTGGTTGCTGCCGCTAAAACCTTGTTAGGTCAAGACTTTGTCTGTAGCTGGATTTCTAATACCAGTTATTTTTTCAAAGTCATCCTATTGTGGTTGAAATATGCAATTCGTTACTAGAGAAAACAACAAGAATTAGTGAGCTTTTGAGTAATGAGTTTTGTGGATTCTAAACCAATGAAGTTTTAACATATCTTAACTAAATTACCAATTTATGTTCTCTATGAATTTTCATTTTATTCTATTCTATTTTGAAGATTCGTGAGGTTAGAGTAGGCAGGTTGATCTGGTCTTTTACTTAATTTGCCTAGGTGTAAGAATCCTTTGTTTGACTGTAAAAGAATATGCATATTCTTTACATATTTAAAATTTCCAGTATCAGATTTGTATCGAAAATGTAGGTTTTGCAGACAGCAAACTCCATAGGGGAATAGTGTATATATCTATATATTGCTATAAGTGTATAATTTTATGGAGATCCAAATCTTCTGAACTATAGTTCATGGCGTATTGGTTTTTGTTGGATCCACAGATGATGTTCTGCGGAAGGAATTAGTCCTGTCCCACCTTTATACACAAAGCAATAGTGGGAGATGATAAACAGTGGCATATGCTTTATTCACCATTTTACTATGCAACATGTCATGTAGATCTAAGATGCAGAACGAGACAATTTGAGCTGTTCGCTACAGAAGATATTAAGAGCACAAAAATAGTAGTTCAATCACATAGTTTGCATAAAACAGCAAATAAACTATGCAATTAGAAATAACAGATTACTGGCTTAGGCCACCATCATTGAACGAGGGACTTCACCTTTACTTTTACAACCTAATTTGAGCTAGAATAGTAGTTAACAGACCTTTCCTTTTCTGCAATTTGTTACGTTTGCATCTCAAACATTAATTAAATGCTTTAGCTTTTAGTTGACTGACAAATGAACCCGCGTAGAGTCTAGTAGTAACTGAAACAAGTTTTAATTACTAGTCATAATTGGCTTGACTTTAAAAGCACTTGTTTTTTCTCCTGATTCTGTTAAACAAGTTTTAATTACCTGTCATAATTGCGGTTTGGCTTTAAAAGCACTTGTTTTTTTGTGATTCTGCTAGTTTCTGAGCACTTATTTGATTGTTATTTTGTCTCATTACAGAATCTTTTGTTCACCTGCTGCTGGCATCATTTCTCATAATTATGAAGTCTCTTCCATCATATAGGTATATAATTTAATTTCTCATTTTCTTTTGAATGCAACATTGGAACTACCGACATTCATTTAATAGCTGAGCCTGCAGCGCTTAAGCTGGTCATGATCTAATAATTATGCTTCTTCCTACTTACTGTGTAGTTGAGATTTGAATTTTCTCTTACTCTTTGGGATTACTTGGTAGGGGATGGTACATGTCTTTTACTTGAAGCTTATCTAAGTAGAGCTGCAGTTGATTGGATCTTTGCGTGATGTAGCATATACATTAGTGTCCCTCACTACTATGGCCAAGCCTTATCCCACGAACAAGTGTTGCTATTACACATAACACTAATTCAACAATAGCATTGACCAAATTTCTGACTTCTTATCATACTAATATCGACTCTGTAATTCGCAGTTCATGCCAGTTTGTAGCAAGTGATACTATTAAATTTAATGGACTCACTAGTTACCTGGCTTCTCATCGTACATAAAGTGGCCATATATTGGTACCTACCTCATTTATTTATACTTTGGGGTGGGTGGGTGGGGGGGAGTTGGCATAACAGGCATGTAAAACGAGGTTGATGGTCGGGATTTCATGTGTATTAGATGACACTTTGGAACGGGACGTATAAATAAATGCCCAACGACTAAATTTCTAAATTTCTATGAGCGCCATTATATGTTGCTGAATCCAACTTGTTGTACCTTCTAACCAAATGTTCAATCAGTGGGGAAATGTGATGTGTCATCAAAACTTGTCCTTCAGAACAGTGGGTTACAAGGATGTTTGGGGACAAAAATCAATATGGGGAATACCAGATGTGTACAAGACAAGTCCTTTCAACCTAAAACAAAACCTATTTAATAATTGGGCCATTACTAAACCTGAACCTGACCTTATAAATGATTTAGCATTTAGACGCTTCAAAGAGCAATCTAGAATGTATGCACACGTTTGTGCTTTGCCCTTATACCACTGCCTTGGTATCTTAGCTCCTTTGGGCATATATGTTGAAAGAGACAAATTTATTGTTGGAAGTATGTCTTAGACATTTGTCTCTAATATCGTGATGACATATTAGCCAGTGAGAGACTCTAACCCTTCTCTCTGCAGGATGCTACAGACCTTAACCTCTGATAACGTAAATCAGGAGGAGCATTGTTCCTTCACAAATACCTATTCTTCTAATTCATACTTTGTATGACAAATGTTTAAACTGAAAACAGTTAATAGAAATTGCAGTGTGATATTGTCCAAGTACTTAAAAATTAACTTCTCTCGTGTAATTTTAAATTTTATTAGGAATTTTCTAAAATGATTCAGTTTGTAGTAAGTATTTTGGCTTAAGTATTTTGGCATTTGATAACTCTGATTAATCGCTTGTGCTCAACAGGGCTTCTTCGTAGGATGAAAGCAAGGATATCTACCTTGATCTGCGTGTCCCGTGTTGGGAGCCTATTTTCGACAATGGTGTTTCGAGTATTGGATTTGTGCTCCTATTTGTTGACTATTCTTATCGTTTGATCAAAGTGAAGTATCAAATTAATTGGTGAGTCATATGAGCCTTATGGACCTTAGTGCTTCAATACAATGCCACAAATGTGTAGTCACATCATGTTTTGCAATTAACATCACTTTGAGCATGATAATATCTCCCCCACATTGATTTGCATGTTGGATTAGGTTCCCGAAACTTGACTAGTTTTTCTTCAAAACCTCTATAGTTGATCACTTCCAATCTAATTTAAGACCTCAAATCTTTGATGTTAAAATATTAATCATTAGTTTGTATCCAAGACACATGTCTATGGCATATCAATATGGCGTTCTTCATGTTTTTGAGGTAGATTGATGGCAATATACCTGTCACTTTGCTTACTCTTGCCGAAGTTAGCTTTGTGTTCTTCAGTCTTTAAGAGGCTAAATTACGGAGACTTCAGTTAACACTGTTAACACTATAAAGCTGGAGAAACAATGAGATTAAACAAAAACTGTTAATGATTTCTTTATTAGAAAAAGCTGAATTTCGAAGTTGTTCTCTGGGCCTAGTTATAGTCCAGCTAAAATTTATACCCGTTTTTACAAAATTCAATACTGAAATCTTCAAGTTCCAAGCATCTTGACAGTGAACAATGGAAATGTTCCTGAACACAGCTGCATGAAACAAAATTATTCCTTTAGCTGATCACGAAACTTGAGATAAAGCTTTATTGTTTGTATTACCACTCCGCATGCTTTTAGGAAAATGTTAATAAGTTTTTTTTTAGAATATTCCTTGGAATTATTGTGGAACTCTGGTTACTGAGTAATATAGCTGAACTTAATCAATATTAGATAAGTTAAGCAAAGCTGGTTTAAAGATCAATCTGGAGCTCACCTTGATGAGTTAGATTAAAAAGGCGAACATGTTTGACCGAGTTGAAGTCAGAGTGGGTTGTTCATGAACAGCTTGCTTGGATGTATGGCTTAACTTGGTGCTACCAAGGACTAACTGTCAAAAATCGTTCTTCATGTAAGATTCTGGCTTAAGGGCAGAAGAATAATACATTTAGTATTGGATATTGCATTGTTGCATGGTGCGAGCCCCAGAGATAAACAACAGAAATTCTATATGATTGCAAGGAGACTATAATGCACAGTCTCCATATCAAATCCTATCATGTTACACTGCTGTCAGACCAGCATTCAGCTCCTTTGGATTTCAACTGAAGCCTGCTTGACTCTTACAAGCTCTATGAACCTTATGATCCGTTATTTTCAATATTTCATAACCAGTAGCGTTCTCTACGGGCATTCTGTGTTCATATGAATTAACGTGAGTAGTATACTAGTGTCACTATCACTGCAAGGGTAGTAGCTTTTGGCAGATGATTTGTAGTAGTAGATGTTTATGTAATGCTTGGTAGAAAGCACATTTTGCCTCTAGTCTGATAGCTTTGACAGTTTTCAAAAATATGTTTTGTTTATTCTTTTCCTAGAAATTAATATTTTGAATAGTTCAGGAACTTCTAAAGCTCTTGTATGCTGATCAATGGCTTCAAAAAGAGTTGTTTTTTATTCATGCCCATTAGGACCCTTGATCATTGTGGTCATTTATACTGCAAATTTTCAACTTGGGTAAAATTTATTCCTTTTCAGGGATTTCTTTGGAGCAGAGGAGCTTCTTCACTTTCTCTATATCAGGTTCAGTAGAGTGTTTTTTCAAGGACTCAACTCGTTCATCTGGTAATTTACTTAATTCTGTGACTTTTGAGCAACTCATTTCTGTCAGTTGATATATCAGGTTGGTCTTTCTGTTCTGATGCTGACAACCCTGACTTCTTTTCTGCTAAACTTTGTCAAATTAATTTGGCGTAAGAATCCAAATTGGTCAAACCAAAAATTTATCAGTAGTCCAGATCCCTTCAAAAATTTCTAGTTCCTATTTGTAAATCTATAGCCTAGTTATAGCTAAACCATGTTTGATAATTTATTGGCATTGCAGCTCATGAT
Source organism: Asparagus racemosus (assembly GCA_037177215.1). Classification (NCBI taxonomy): domain Eukaryota; kingdom Viridiplantae; phylum Streptophyta; class Magnoliopsida; order Asparagales; family Asparagaceae; genus Asparagus; species Asparagus racemosus. The sequence continues at coordinate 40,664,038 of JBAKGM010000365.1, read as the reverse complement.
CTAAGGAAAATGGCTTCATGCATGAGACTACCTCAAGACTTTAACTGTGCCTCCTAAACAACGGCCTATAAATGAACTACTTTGTGATAACTTTTATCGATGTGAACTTATAACATTAGACTGGGTACGAAGGATGGTCATTTATCAATTAATGTGGGAATATATCTATAGTGGTGTCAGCGAGATCTGATTGAAAAAACTGTGGCTATTCCAGAAAATAGTAGTTGGACATCTAAGACGATAAGTTATTATGACGTAGAAATGGACATTTGGGTATTGACCTCACATTAATTGTTTATGTTGATACTGGTTTTTTTATTGAAAAATTGCTGAAAGGACTCACAGGACTTCTGAATTTTTATTCCTCTAAATTGAATAGGGTAGGGTAAAGATTCATGCAGGTGCCCATGGTTGCTCCATGTATTTTGATGCTATATAATGATCTGAATAAGAATTTTATGGGCATTATGATTGGATTAGATATTTTAGGCCTTATATCATTGGTCATTTTGATGTGCGTGTATCAATATAGGTTGTTTTTCCTGATAATATTGCTCATCATCTAGCAGTTCAACGACCTATGTGGCAAAACCAAACCATCTGATTCTGTGTGTCTATTGAGATAGACATGCAAATTCTTTTCTTTGTTGACCATTTCTGATGTATGCTTCACATTATCAATTACTAGTTCATCTTCCAAATTCCAAGTTCAAGATCCTTAAGCGCATTACTCTTACGTAGTCCGTTGCTACTAACATAATCCTTCAATTTATCTATTTTCTTTCTTGCTTACATAGATCATCCTCCAAACTCGAAACTGTCCTTGGTTTACAAGCATTTCATACTTGGTTTTAATAATCTGCTTTATTTGCTTGTTATTTATTTCTCAAGTAGGCATCCATGATGACTTCATTTTAGTTATCCTTGCACTATGATCCTCAATGAAGACACTCGTGGGGAAGAGATAGTCTGAGATGCCTGAATATACATGTGTACATATAAATATGCCAACATATTGTCAAAAAAAAAAAAATTCTTTCTGTTTTTAAGGTTGTAATTTGACCCTTTATGGAGTTAGGACCTCTTCATACATATAATGAAAATAGCTAGTGTTTGAAAAAGCTTTATGAAACTCGCTTCAAAACTTTTTGAAGGGTAATCTCTTCAAAACTCGTAAGTGAGGCTATTTATCCCTTGAAACCTACATTTCATCACTTTAACCATAACTAAAGGGTGCACTTCACGTTACATGAAGCGCTTCTCTTTTGAAGCACACACATCACACAAGGTAGGAGGATATAAAAGAATGTTTGACTAAAAATAAGATACATATCTTATAGTATACGTGCAACTTAGTTTATTATGACTTGCATTAGTACTTAACATATTTACTTTTTATTTACTAATCAAGACTTGAATGTATCTATTTTAAATTTTTATACTGCTATATATTATATGTTTTATAATATTTATAAATTAAAATATACTTAACTCATGAGGCTTACGCCTCACACTTTGAAGCTTACGCATCGCTTCATAAAAGGGGCTAATGCTTCGCCTTGCGCAGTTGCGCTTCCGCTTTTTTAAACATTGGAAAATACTTTTTTGTCACTTAAATATTTTTTTGATTTTCCGCTTTTCCGATAAAAACAGTCACTTATTTTATTCTTTAGATTGTTCTGTTGGTGATGAGGACATCTCAGCACGTGCACGGGATTTTCATCGAGTTTATCAGCGCCGGAGACGCCGTGACCAGATCTCTGCCATTTGGTTTTGAGTCCAGATTTAGTAGGATTTCAGATTTAGGAATTTTGAATTTTGAATTTTGTTAATTTTGTTAATTTCAAATTAGGATCTATATTTGGTAGTCAATCTGATTGTAATTGATTTGAGAGAGATTTGAGGGATTTGAATCTGATTGTAATTGATTGAGAGATTTGTATTTTCAAACCCTATTTATACCCATTGTAATCAGATCTGAAGAATCATTGAATGAATAAAATTTTTGAGAGTTAATTGAATTGCAAAGGTGTGAAACCTGGTGTGAAACCCTAGTTTATTTTTTTTTCTTCTCTTCGTTACTGTAGCCGCCAGCAAACAAGAAAACAAAAAAAAAAACCAAAAAGAAACAGAAACCAAACACTGTTCATCTCCTACCCTTCGTTCCCGTTCTCTGTTTTCCCACAAAGCCCAAACCGAACCACCCTCCCTGCCGCTGCCCTTCCCCCGCCTCCGACAGCCACCAACCCGCCACCGCCTCCGCCCGCAACCGCGCCCGCCCCCTCCCGTTTCCCTGTTTCCCCGAAACCCATCCGCCCAAAGTTCCACCCACCAGCCGCCGCCCCTCCCTGCGTCTTCTCCGGCAGCACCAACCCCGCCTCCACCTCATCCGAGACCTGACCAGCCCCGACCGCCACCTCAGCCCCTCCCTCTGCTCCGTTCCCAACACCCGCCGCCGCTCCCCTCTCCCTCCTCTCCGTTTTCCCCGAAACCCAACAGCCCCATCAATCCCCCGCCTCCCTTGTTCTACCCCTCTCCGGCGACCAGTTCACATCTCCGTCGGGTTATCTCCTCTCGTCCGCTCCAATCGAAGAAGAAGAAGCAGAACGGGATTGTTTGTTGACTGATCTCATTGGGTTCTGACTGGACTTGATCTATTTGAGTTTAGTTGGAATTGACTCTAAGTTGTTGCACCGCCTTCAGAAGTTCCCTTTCATCGAATCAAATCAGCCCGACGAAGGTTTGCTTTCTTTCGACTCAGTATCGTAGGAACTGCCATCGTATTTTGTTATTATCAATTTTATTATCTTTGCGATTGTGCTGTGATTTGTTTGATTAGTGAGCGAGTGTTCTGCTTGACTACGTATAACTGCTGATCTAAATATTACAAGTCGAACCTTATTACAGGAATAAGTTATTACAATTATTTTCTGAGTAATTTACAAGGTCTTAAACTAAGTACATTACAATTTTTGATTAAAAACCATCCTCAGCATCACTTTATTTCCTGAGCTTCCTGCCTAGATCGATCGCAGATTTGGCGAAGCATTGCTATTGCTGATCTTCATACCTGCACACACATTGTTTCGCATCACTAAGTCCATTAGCTAAAATCTTCATAAATCTTCAAACAACACTTTAATAAGCTTATAGCTCCAAAAGTACATTTGTTTCCCTGGACCGGAGATAGTTTGATCTTGTTTTAGATGGACTGTACTGCAGGTGATTGCCAATGCAGGCAAGCCTGGAACAAACATCTGTTGAATCTGTCTATTCTTAAATTGGTGGAAGTCTAAACAAAATCAAATTGAGCTTTGTGTATTAATTGATTGATCACCAATCTAAGTCTTCTAGCTAAAAAAACAGTTTAATTAACTTAGAGCTCCCAAATTAAACTTGTTTCCTAGTGTAGAGATAGCTTGTAGATGGATTGTGCCGAAGGTGATTGCCAGTACTGGGAAGCTTGGAACTAAAATCTGGCGAATATGTCTGCGGTTAACATGGTTAGAGTTAGTGGAATGTGCCTGAAGTTACTTTGGTTCCTCTGAAGTGTTTCCACAGGATCTTTTGCTTTGGAGAAAACATGACTCTGTATATTTTGATTTTATAGCCTAGGGATGAAATTAATATTCTACAAGTCACGAAACTGCCTACTCATATCTTTTAATTATTAAAGCACTACACTTTTCAGGATGTTATATATCTTGAACTTGAGAATATCTTGGAAGTGATAATTACACATGAAATACTGCCACACTGCAATGTCCTTACATGCTGCTTTATCCAATGTCACCTAGAGATTTCAAGGTCGTACTTACGACATGCTGAGCACATCAGAGATGGATCTGGATGTCGAACCTGATTCTGCTAGGCTTAGGCAACACCACGAGGATTTCAACTTCAGCGAAGTGTTTGTGCATCAGATGATCCATTCAATTGAATTTGTCTTGGGGGCGGTCTCAAACACCGCATCCTATCTTCGGCTTTGGGCTCTGAGGTAAATCATGCTTGGTCAATCACTTTTGCATCTTTATACCCAATAATATGTTCGGTAATATTTTTGTGATATATTTGTTTTCAGCTTGGCTCATTCAGAGTTGTCAACTGTATTTTATGAGAAAATACTTCTCCTTGCTTGGGGGTGAGTCTAATTCTGAAAGCTTCATACTTTAATTTCTTGATGCTGTTGGTGTCTCAAACGTTTTATTTGATGTGTCAGAGTTTTCCCTCAAATGTAATAATACCCACAGTATACTAGTTGGTGCCTTACAATTCAGCAAATCTAGATCTCTCAGTAGTTCAATATCCTTCGCAATTTTTGCTAAGATCATGGAGATTGCACTTTAATTTAGTTCTCAGAATTTTACCTTGAAAATGAAGGTTCATCATTGTCTATCTGCTAATCTATCTGTACTCCTCTGTAGCCTGTGATTTCACGAGCTAATGTTCTATGGTCAATAGGATGGTTTTGTCTGCCAAAAATGTTCTAGAATACCAAGTCATACAGAAATCCATTAAACTTCAACTGGTTGTAGAAATTTGTCTAGCCAATTTACGCAGCCTATGGATATATCTCAGTGATGCCTTTTTCAGGAATAATTCACTGTGTAATCAAAGATACTTCTTAGGTTCCATAAGTGTTCCTCAATTATGTAGAAAACAACACAAACAATAAACTTCTATACAAATAATTTTCACACAGATGCCTCCATGTCGCTTCCCATTACTTTAGTTTTGTGCTTCAGTTGAAAGTATTTGATTTTACTAAGATAACAAATGGCCACAGGTACGACAACATGATCATCCGGCCAGTAGGGCTTGCAGTTTTTGCCTTCGTAACAGCATTCATTCTGCTCATGATGGAGACGCTAAGTGCTTTTCTTCATGCTTTACGTCTGCATTGGGTTGAATTCATGAACAAATTCTACCGCGGTGATGGCTTCAAGTTCAGACCCTTCTCATTTGCATCCTCAGCACATGACGAAGATTGAATGGTGATTCCATCTTCAACTTTTTTAGTCCTTACTAAAGATCATACGGAAACAGATACAAAATTAAATAGAATGGAAGCTGATATCTTCAACACTGTATGGAGAAAAGAGTAGGAGATATTTTATATTTTTTTTATTATGTTTATTTTTGTAAATTTACAGGCGCAAGGATATAGGTTTTACAAAGCTAATTCTTTAACACACAGAATCATAGAAATGAGTATTTTCCTAAAACCCAGCTCCTTTTTTTCGTTCTTTCATTCTTATGATACTTTTATAGTGTTGGCTTCTACCCTCTTGTCTGTATCAAAATGAACATCTCTTGTACTTCTGTATTTATGACAGTTTCACCATGTGGGGTATTTTTTTGTAAGTTCTTGAACTTGTACTGGCGTGACCATGAGAACTTAAACAAATTATGACTGAGTTGATGTTTCTCAATTTTCCCATGAAGGAAATATAGTTGGAAAAATGTTTATGATTGCATTATAAGTGAAGTATGCCGTTGATTCATGCGACAAATTTATGCATGACGGTTTAATATGCGCCACTTAACTCTCTGAATCCATATATTCATGTTCGTCTCTTGAAGGTTGAAACTATTGAAAACTGAGTGTTTCTTCTACTATTTTTGACCATTGTTATATGAATCCCTGGATTCTTAAATTAAACGGATTTGATGTTTGAGGAGTCTTTTAGTTTGAATGTCCTTCCCCTTATACTTCCCCTTATAAGTGATTGTAAACATCTCCTAAAAATAGGCAATTAGACCACTTGTTTGCTATTGGCAGAAAAGCAAATGTCATCATAACATAATAATAATGATAAAGCAAGCGCTGCAATAATTTATTCTCTAAAAGAAAGAGATAATAATAGAAAAGAGAAATTGCAACTGCTTACATTTGTTTCCAAAGTTGGCTAGATGACTTTTTGCCCCGACAAAATTCATTCTTATTTTAGAAAATAAACGATGAGTTCATTTAAAAATAAAATGAGCTATCAATGATAGAATCAAGAAGTGCGTGTGTTCCTATGCAACGATGGAATTAACATCATCGTTAACACATCTCTGATAGCTTCTTTTGGTAAATGAGCTAAATGAATATGATTCAATAAATTTCTTTTTAGGAGCTTTTACCTTAAAATTAGTTACCTGAATAATTATGTGTGCACAACTATGAAGTGAGGAAATGTTATAGAATCTTGGATGTTTCGGGTCTACTTTCACCGGACCCGCTAACCAAAAACCATATCCGAATAAATAAAACCCTACTCGTGCTGTCAGTCGACAATTTTTTCTCCCCCTTTTGCCTCTCCAATCGATCTCTACAGATCGAAAGATTCTCCGGCGACAAAAAGTAGATCTCCGACGATTCCCGCCAAAGAGTTACTTCGCCGGAGTTCGCTTCTCCATCAATTTCGGCGGCGACAGCTCTCGTTTTCTCTCAACGAGTGAGGTCAGTCTTTTCCCCAATTCAGTGACCTAGGATTCTTTTCCTAGGTTTCGAGTTACTCGCTTGTTCTTGTTATTTTGTTACCTTTAAGTTGTTTAATTACCAGTTCTTTACGAATGGGTTACTAGGGTTTTTGTGAGGTCGGAAAGTTTCCTTTTTTTTGTGTGTGGCAATTTTCTAAATTTTATGGATTTTGAGCTCGTGAAACACATGTGAAGCTGTGTAAAAATCTTGTTTGGCGTAATTATGCATGATCTGATAGTAAAGTAGATGCTTTTGTTTGTTTTTACTGCTGTTTCAGTGCAAATGTTACACGAGCTGGAATTTTTCTATTGGAGGAAGTCAAAGCGTGATCTTGAAACCTAAGGCTATGTGGAAGCATAGTTAATTCTAAAATAGGTGCAAAGAGGAGGTTCTAGGGGTTTAGTTGATATGGACAGTGTCATAGTGGAGGATAGTAGTGATGCTGGGCACAAGGCCCAAATTATGAGTGATGTTGTTGTTGAGGAAAGAACTGATGGCGAACACAAGGCACGAGCTGGGGAAGAGGTGTTGGATGAAACGATGAATGATGCTTTTGTCGAGGAAAGAACTGGTGGTGATCACGATGCACAAGCTGGGGAAGGAGTGCTGGATGAAACAACGAAAGATGTTGTTCTTGAGGAAAGAGCTGATGACGAACATGATGCACAAGGGAGGGAAGAGATGTTGGATGAATCGATGAGTGATGTTGTTATCGAGGAAAGAACTGGTGGCAAACACAATGCAGAAGTCAGGGATGAAGAAGTGGTGAATAAGGCAACGGGTGCTGCCACTGTTGATGAGAGTACAGATGGCGAGCACATGGCACATGTCGTGGAACAAAAAACATTAAATGAGGGAGTGGGCAATGCCATTGTTGAGGAAAATACTGATGGCGAGCAGGAGAAAGTGGGTGGACAAGAAGCTTCGACTGAGACAGTGGGTAATGCTGTTGCAGAGGAGAGTACTGATGCTGAACACAGGGCGCACGTCAGGGAAGAAGATAAAACAGTGGGTAATGCCACCGTTGAGGAAAGTGCCAATTGTGAGCAGAAGCTGAATGCCGGGGAACAAGAGGTGTTGAATGAGAAAGTGGGTAACACCATTGTTGAGGAAAATGCTCACAGCGAGCAGAAAGAGCAAGTGGGGAAACAAGAAGCTTTAAACAAGACAATGGGTAATGTCAATGTCGGGGACAGAACCGATGGTGAACACAAGGAAGAAATCCAGGAGGAAGAAGCTCCGAATGAAACAATAGGTAATGCCATTGTGCAGGAAAGTCCTGGTGATGAGCAGATGATGCATGTTGCGGAACAAGAAGTATTGAATGAGGCAGTGGGCAATGCCATTCTTGAGGGAAATACTGATGGTGAACAGAAGGAGCAAGCTGGGGAACAAGAAGTACTGAATGGGGCGGGTAGTGACATTGTCGACGAAATTATTGATGGCAAGCAGAAGGTGGAATATGCGGAACAAGAAGCATTGAGTGAGACGGTGGGTAGTGTCTTTGTCGAGGAAGGTACTGATGGGGAACACAAGGTTCAAGTCAGGGAAGAAGAAGCACTGAATAAAACAATGGGTAATGCCACTGAGGAAAGTACCATTTGCGAGCAGAAGCTGCAAGCAGGGGAACGCGAGGCATTGAATGAGACAGTGGGTACCACTGTTGAGGTAAATAATGATGGCGAGCAGAAGGTGCATATGGAGGATCAACAAGCATTTAATGAAACACTAACTGATGTCGAACAGAAGGCACAAGTTGGGGAAGAAATGCGGAATGAAACAATAGGTAATGTTACTGTTGACGAAAATACTGATGACAGACAGAAGGTCCAAATTGGGGAAGAAGAAGCGGTGATTGAAACTATGGATATTGACGAGGAACATACTGATGACCAGAAGAAGGGACAAGCTGGAGGAGAGGCATTATCAATTGAGGACAAACACGAGGCACAGACCTTGGAAGAGGAAAAGTTGATTGAAACAATTGGTGATGTAACTTTTGAGAAAAGTCCTGTTGGTGAATACACTGAACAAGTCCGGAAGGAAGAAGCAGTCAGTCAAACAAAGGGTGATGTAGCTGTCATGGAAAGTACTGATGGCGAACACAAGGCAGAAGTTCAGCGAGAAGAAAACAAAACAAAGAAGCAAAAGAAACGATCTATGGCCTCCGGGTCTAGGATTGTTCCTCTGATGGGAAATAACGAACATGTGAGCTACCTCCTGCCTTTGCTGGAAAAAACTAATTTCTCCTCCTGTGATTTGGTCTGGGGTAAAGTAAAGAGTCATCCTTGGTGGCCGGGCCAGATAATTGATCCTTCAGATGCAACAAAGTTGGCTATGAAGTACCAGAAAAAGGACAGCTTTCTCATAGCATATTTTGGGGACAAAACTTTTGCTTGGTGTGATGAGTCCCAATTGAAGCCCTTCCATCCGTACTTTTCACAATTGGTAAAGCAGTGCAGTTCAGATTCTTTTGCAAGAGCTACTCATGACATTCAGTTGGAAGTCTCTAGGCGTGTAGAATTGGGAATGGCCTGCTCTTGTCTGCCTGAAGAAGATTACACTGGTATTAAGTGCCAAAAAATTGAGAATGCTGCCATTAAAGGAGGAAATATTAACCCACTTATTGACAGGTCTACAGTTGCAAATTATTTTCAACCTGACAAACTGCTGGAGTATATTAAAACATTAGCTCAGTTCCCAAATGGAACAGTGGATAAACTAGAGTTTGTTATGGCTCAGTCTCAGCTAAAGGCTTTCTACCGTTCAAAGGGTTATCCTGAACTTCCTGCATTTATTTTCAGTGGAGGTGTGATGGAGACTGCTCCTGAAGACTCATCCTGTAGTGGTAAAGAGGCTATGGAAAATGCCATTGAGCTTTGTACTCCAGTTCCGTCAGATTTAATTTCTGCAAAAGGGAGATCAAGAAGCAGAGAAGACTCATTTGATAAACAAGAACATGGCTCCAAGGATGGTGTAAAACTGAAAAGCACATTTAGACTGCCAGAAGATGGAACCTCTGTTCATCTTGCAAATGGTAGAAATAGTGCCTCTGTAGCAAAAGCTGCTGAAAAGCCAATTTCCAGTTCTTCTGGTAAGAAGCATACTATTCTTGAGACAGATCCTGTTGATTCAGGGAGATGTAAGAAAAGAATGATAGATTCTTTTGATGATATAGATTTCAAGTCACCAGCTCCCGCTGTTTCCAGCTCTTTTAAGATTGGGGAATTCATTCGCCGAGCTGCAAGCCAACTGACAGGAGCACAACCTATCCTTAAGAGTCAGGGGCCAACACTTCAGAAGTGTGACTTCCAGGCTGAGCAAAAAAAAGATGACATTGCTGATTTTGATGTTCTCTCTGATAGTCCTGTGGAAAACCAGAGTACTGATGTAAGCTTCACAGAGGATTTTAACTCCACAAGCGAGATGCTTTCTCTGCTTTGTTTAGCTGCAAGTGACACTATGGAAGAATACGATTTTGTGCCTGCAATAGTTGATTTCTTCACTGGTTTCAGGAATTTCTGCATTTCTAGTTCTTCCGAGGACAAGGGGCAAGTTGTGAAGCGTAAAAGAGGAAGACCAAAAAAAGTAATTTCTCATCAAGCTACATCCGATATCAGTTCTTCCGAGGATGAGAAACATGTTGAGAAGCATAGAAGGGGCATGTTAAATAATGTCATCCCTCAGCCTGTCACTTCTGATATTAGTTCTGAAGAGGAAAAGACTGTTGAGAAGCCTGTTGTTGAGAAGCGTAAGAGGGGCAGGCCAAGAAAAAATCCTCTGCCAGACCCTTCTGCCTCTTATGAGGACAGGCCAATAAAAACCCCTCAGTCAGCCCCTTCTGCCTCTTATCAGGACAATGAACCTCTTCAGAAACGTAAAAGGGGAAGGCCGAGAAAAGTAGATTCTCAGCTGGCTTGCCCTACCGAGACACGTAAAAGGGGTAGGCCAAGAAAAATAAACGCTGAGATTGTCCCTTATGAGATGTCTGGACCGGATTATATGAAAGATTCGTGCTGGTCTGATATGGACCTTCAACAGAAACAAGATAAGAAAACTTATATACAGTACCAGAAGAGGAGGAAGTCAACAGGAGAACAATCATTGTCACTTCCTTCATCCTCCATGTCCCACTTTGAACAACGGTTGCAGCTTTTGGCCATGAGTCCCAAACATACATTTGTAGCAGAAAGACCAATTATCACTGTGGAAGAAAAAATTGTTGATGAGTGCATGCCAACTGCACTGGTTTTAAGCTTTAACAATGCACATTCTCTTCCCTCTGAAACAGATCTCATTAGAACTTTTAGTCGATATGGACGTCTAAAAGAAGCAGTAACAGAAATTGAGAAGAAAACTAACTGCGCTAAAGTAGTCTTCAAGAGGCGCGTTGATGCAGAAGCTGCATTCAGTAGTGCAGCGAAGTTTTTTGGCTCTAGGCTTCTTAGTTACCAGCTCAAGCCTTGGACTCCTGGGTCTGCTCTTCAGGCTAAATCCCAAGGCACTCAGGATGAAGCACCTGATGCGACAATGCAAGATGCCCAAGGTGCAGCATCCATCACTGTGCCACGAGAAGATCTTGATGCAGCATTAGTTGCAATGCCACAGGATGATAAGCATGAGCATGACTTGGCACAAACCATTACAGTTCAAGTGGATCATGACTTAGCACCCATCTCCATGGTGCAAGACAATCATGATGTAGTAGCAGGCAGTGTTACACTGGAAGACAAATGTGATGCAGGATTCACTATAGGAAGTAACTTGGATCTTTCAGGTGACTTCTCCTTCTAAGTTGATTAGTTGATAAATTTTGCTCTCAAATACTTACTTATTGAAACGATGGTCACCTCACTGCCAGATGAACATGATTTAACACCCACGGATACACAAGACAATATGGAAGCAGCACCCTCCACCATGGTGGAAGACAATCATGATGCAGCAGCGATCACCATTCAACAAGACACATGTGATGCAGGACCGGCTGTAGGAAGTAACTTGGAATGTTCAGGTGAACTTATTCTACCTGGATTAGTAGTGTTAAATGTTTGCTCTTAAATGCTAGTGCTCGTTGTAACAATGATCATGTCCCAGATCCAGGAGAGCATGTGGTATTTACAGTGCAAGCTGCAGCTCAGGGTAAGGAGTCATCACCAAGTGACAAACATGACCCATCACTGGTCATCATGCAACAAGAAAATCAGGATGCTATACCTGTTTCCTCAACGCTAGATGGACACAGTTTAGTACCAACCAGTGCACAAAATGATCTAGATGCAGCACCAATTAGCATGGTGCAAGACAATCATGATGCAGCAGCTATCCTCACACTAGAAGACAATTGCAGTATCTCGCTCACTGAAGGTGGTAACTTAGAGCTTTCAGGTGAACTTACTCCTATCTTGATTAGCTGATACTAAATGTTTGCTCTCACATACTTGTCCTTACTGAAATAATGATCAATGTCACAGAGCAAGCAGAGACTGTAATATTGTCAGGCACGATACAAATTGAAGCTGAGGTTGAGGAGTCATTACCAGAAGACGCAACACGGATCACTACAACACAACAAAATCAGGATGAAAAACCGGTTGCCTCACTTGTAGGTAAAGATGATTCAACACCCACCACAACACAATACAATCTTGATAAAATGCCAATTAGCTTGCTGGAAGATAGTAGTGATGAAGCACCCATAACCACCCCACAAGATCATCATGATACAGCACCAATTGCTATACCCCAAGATAATCAAGATGCAGACACCATTGTCTCACTGCCAGAAGATAGTCAGGTCACAGGACCTCTTGGCTCACTACCACAAGAAAACAATATTGCAGTCTCCACCACTACAGATAATCATGATGCAGTATCCACTGCCGTACCTCCAGGTCATCATGATGCTGCACCTATAGCCTCATCTATAGCCACAGCACTGGGCTGTGATGCTTTACCATCCTCCGCAATGGTAGAAGAGAATCATGATGCAGCACCAGCCATCATAGTACAAGGCAAGTGCAATGCAGGACCAACTTTAGAAAGTAATTTAGAGTTCTCAGGTGAACTAACACTATTTTGATTCATTGATAATATGTTTCATGTTCAAATACTTGTGCTCACTGGCACAATGATCATGTAACAGAACAAGTAGAGGATGTCGTAGCATCAGATAATATGCGAGTTGAACCTGAGGTTAAGGAGTCGTTACCACAAGACAAGCACTGTCCCGCATTGACCTCTACACTGCAGCAAAATCAAGATGCGGAACCTGTTGCCTTACTGCAAGATGAGCTTGAAACGGGCACCACTTCACAAGACAATCTTGGTGCAGCGCTCACTGAAGGTGGTAACTTAGAGCTTTCAGGTGAAATTATCTTTCTACCTTGATTAGTTGGTAACAAATGATTCCTCTCAGTCATTGAAAAACTGATCATATTTCAGATGAAGCAGAGGCTGTGGTAGCAAAAGATGCTGAAGGAGTTGAAGCTGAGGGTAGCGAGTCATTACTCCAAGATAATAATGATCCAGCACTAATTGCTGCACCACAGAAAAATGAGGCTTCAGAACTAAATAAAGATGGTTCAATGCCTATCACAGCAGAAAATCTTGATGGAACACCCAACAACATGGCACAAGATAAGCATGATGCCGCACTCTTAACCACTGCAGAAGATATTCATGATGTATCACCCTTAAGCACACCACAAGACAATCAGGATCTAGAACCCATTGCCTCACTGCCCCAAGATAATCATGTAGAACTCGATCGTGATGCCCCACCAGTTATTGTCACACCACAGGACAAGTGTCATGAACCCACTGCAGTTAGCAACTTAGAGCTTTCAGGTGAACTAACTCCTCCTAATTGGATTAGTTGGTAACTAATGTTTATTCTCAACGTTTGTGCTCATTGAATCAATCATCATGTCACAGAGCTGTCAAACGATGTGATAGGTTCTGATGCTGAACAGGTTGAAGCTGAGGGTAAGCAAATCACGCATGATTCAGTGCTTGTCACTACACAACAAAATCAGGATGCAGAACTTGCTGCCACACTGCTAGATAAACATGATTCAACTTCCACCACAATGGTGCAAGACAATCACGATGCAGCAATCAATGAAGGTGGTAACTTAGAGGTTTCAGGTGAATGTTTCTCCTGCTACCATATTTTTACCAAGAATAACGTTGCTTGTATAAGTATTTATATGCTCAACTAAACATTACTATGTTCCAGAACAAGCAAAATCTGAAATGAATTCGGAAGCTCTGCAAGTTGAAGGTGGTAACAAAATGGTTTTAGGTAAAAAATTTTCCTCTTACCACCACTAGTCACAGAAGTAAGTGTCCTCAACTTTTAATTCTGTAGGAAACACTGTTCATACTCCAGATCAAGCGGAGACTGTAATGGCTTCTGATGCAACAAATCTATGCTGAAGGAAAAGTCGAAAAGAAACTTTTGATTGAGTTGATCAGTTGGTGAGCTAACTGCTTCTCTGCATTATTATTTTTCTTCAGTGCTCATGGTAGCGCTTCCTTAAGTGGGCTGTATGATTTAGTATTTCCTTAAGTGGGCTGTATGATTTAGTATTTCATTCTCTAAAGGCAAGGCAAGTGTATGTTGTGGTACAGTTGTGAGTCAATGTTGCAGAAAGAAGCTTTTCCACTGTGCGCTTGCAATCTTTTTTACAAATCATATGAGGGGATGTGCAGAAGCTCTAATTCAGACCTGAAAAAGTATGTTCAATTTATGGAGTGCGAGGATAAAATTTAGCCCTCAAACTCACCATAGTTCCAAGTTTTAGTGCAGTATCAGAATTTTTTAGATGGTAAAAATGCTGTAGTTTCCAATTAAGTCGTGAGTTCAAATCTCATCATTTGTAATTTAACAAATATGTTTTCCTGTCTTTGTTTCTTCTCCCTTTCTAAGTGAGAGCCTCGTTTCTACTAGAGGTCTTTCCATGTCGTCCAAAGATCCATGTGGGGGAAAGTATTGAGGATTAGTTTTTCTGATATATAGTTAATCCATATCCCTTCAACATGAACTTTTGGTTATCGTGGTTTTCTTGACAAAGGCAGAATTATTTAGGTTAGGCCCCGTTTAGGGTATGGAATCCAGAAGAGGTAGTTTTCAAGTGAAAGCATAGATCGTAGTGTTATATAGTGCCTGCTCACTGATACAAATAATATATGTTCAAATTAGCTTGATTTTGTGATCTGAAAAAAATATATAATGACTGTTAGATATTTATGCCTGTTTGCGTGCATGTGGACACATTCAGCACGTTTAGCTTTGTATCTGGATATCCAGAAAGTTTACCAATGTCATATCCATATTTCATATAAATGGATATTGCATACCCATCTCTCTTAGTTATTTGCGCTTTAATACCCCAAACTTTACACTCTTTGTAACTTTGATACCCAAAAGTTTTTCCCCTAAAAAAAATATCCCAAAGTCCAAAAAGAAAGTGAACTTTCTTATACTGCCATTAAGTCAATTTAGGGTATCGAAGTTAGATGTTTTTTACCTTTGGGGTATTTTATGGGCAAAAGAGAACTTTGGGGGTATCAAAGCTGAAAATGGTGTAAACTTTAGGGGTATATAAGTGCAAATTTTGAAATAAATATGAAATAGGTTGGTACCAGATTATCAATATTTTTAGCACCCCTAATTTTCTTTGCATTCCTGTCTAATATCTTCTGATCCTTCTTGAACAGTGTACTTGCAGGTGAAGATCTAGGAAATTACCCCTGTTTGAATACAGCTCTAGACCTATAAGGTCATTCTACACCACGCGTAACAAAAGAGCCGAGATATACAATCCAGCTTACAGTTTCAGTCTATGGAGGCCTGACACAACATTTGTCAACTCCCTCAGGCCTGACACAACATTTGTCAACTCCCTCATTAAGAAAGAAGCAACTTATTTTGTAGCATAAGAACTTTCAGGAATTAGTATGACAGGCTTTATGTAAATTCTTGAGCAGGACAGTGGAACGCTGCTGCAGGTTTCAGAACAAGAAAGGATGTTATGTATGTAATGTAGTGTTCCAATAGGAGGTTTGGGTGTATAGATGCCGGCTTACTCCTGTGAGGTTAAGGGATTGACATGGTACACGACTAGTGACGATATAGCAAGTAGAATAGGTTTATCTATGTATTTTTAGTGTATCAGCTCTATTTACTTTCAACGATTTGTAGACAATTGCATTCTGACGAAGATACTAGCTCAACGGTGTCGAGAAATTATTGTTTGTATGCTATATCTGTTTGACTGGTTTTAACTTATGTGATGCGTGTGCTCAATATTATGCTTTTCATTCACTGGGGATTTTTAAAAAAAAAGGGGATTATGTGCATATTGGCGGGTCATGTGCTATATTGTGAAGATCATACCTTATTTGGATTCTCTACCAATGAAGAAGGGTTTTACAAATTGTAATGACCTGTAACTATTCAATCCCTAGTCATAGAGTATCTATTTAATTCCTTGCATAATTTCGTTGATTCATCACCGTCATTATCTCCTGTTTTCTTTTATTCTCTCTGTACATTTCCTTTGTCTTTGTATTCTCTTTGTCGCCAATATCTAGTTCAAAGTATAGACGAATGGAGAGGCCAAATATGTGTGCAGTTTTCCTCTCAAATTCGGTTACACGAGAAGCCAGAAAACTCCAAGCACGCAGATGATAAAACCATGTGTAGACGAAGAAACCCGCCGACATCAAGTGCTTGATCTACAGCCTACGAAGCCATGCCCACAAACACAGTATATAACATGAGAGCACTCATCACCTGGAAATCTCTGGTACTCTCGCAAAACTTCTTTAAAAAAAAAAACTTCTGGTGGGTTTCAATACGTAATCTCCAATTGAGAAACTAAACCATCGGAGAAGCTCTCTTATGTTCTGGGTGCCGATAACAGGATTCATGCCTTGATTCTGTGGCCTTTTATCGGCAAAGGTTAGTATGAAATGGATTGAATTCTGTTGAGAACAGCCCATCGTCGCAACCCAGATATTTAATATGAAAGTTCTACTAGAGATGTCACTGAACTCGACCTAAAGACTCGAGAGAGGAGCTCTCCCAAGAGGTGGATCATCATTCTATACTTCGGAATTCCAAGAATCAAGGGTGAAGGGCCTACGAAGTTGAACACTATACAATCTAAGACCGAAAAGATTCGGGGAAATGGTCTCTGTGTAATCTTCTGCCTCCTTAATGCAGAAATGAAAAATGCGTGTATAATGCTGTTGATTTCACAGATTTGACTAGAAAAAGAAGTGAAAAAGTTCAAAAAGAAAATTTATATTGAAACACTTTGTTCTTAATAGTCATGGTGCACAGGTACAAACGTCAAAGGCTTGATCTGATATACTAATCTAAATTATTTGCTCTATCCAATGGAGATTATCCACCTTACACAAAGGATTCAGAGCCTTTTGTAGTTCAAAAGCTTGGTTAAATTATGTGGGCAATAAACTAGGTGCTTATTAACTCCTACAAGCCTTTGACAGGCTTCAGGAGTTCATGTCTTTGTGTTTCCGAATGAAGATGTGAACTCATGAGCATCAAGTTTTTAGTTTAGCAGCAAATTCTGGTCAATGTTTTACAATTCTTCTTGAATTTGTACTCTTGCTCGTGGCCAAGCTCGTGGTCAACAAAAAATGGATTCCACTGATGACGACTCAAATCCAACACCAGTCAGGCCTCCCAAACGAGGCCACAGTGTTGTATGAGGTAGTGATAATTTGTTGGCATTGAATCGAATGAACGAAAATGGATGAAAATCGTGGGTTATGGCCTATAAAATTCGTGACTGTTGAAGTTTGCACAATTAATTACCTACTAGGTAGAAACAAACCAAAAATTTGTCAATGGGTGGAATGACAACAAATGAACAAAATCATCACTTGCCCATGAAAATCACGATTTTTTGAATTCGTTTTTAATAACCCATGGAAATCGTAAATTTTGTAGTGCACATACTTCATTGGAATTGGAACCAAAATGAACAAAATTTTATAACAATTGTGTGCTATAGGTCATGAGAATCGTGAATTTTGAAGAAATAAATCTTACTTGTCATTGTGTCAAAACAAATGAAAATAAAAAAAATAGTGGGTCATGCCCCATGAAATTGGCAAATTAAAAAATCGTGGGTAATAGATCATGAAAATCGTGATAACAACCCAAAAAAATAGTTAATTTTGAAGTAGGCATAATTAATTACAGTTGGGTCGAAAAGAATGAAATTAACAAAAATCATGGGTTAGCCCATGACAATCATGAATTTTGAAGAAATGAAACTTATTTGTCATCGAGTCAAAACAAATGAAAATTCACAAAAATTGTGAGTTATAGCCACTGATATTTCAAATTTGAAAAATCTTGGGAAATAGATCATGAAATCACAAATATTGAAATTTGCATAATTAATCGTTATTGGGATGAAAAGAACAACAATTGAAAAAAAAATCATGGGTTTAGCCCACGAAAATCGTGATTTTTAAAAATTGTTGAACGTAGTCCATCTAAATTGTAAATTTTGAACTATGCATCATTAATTGGAATTAGGTCAAAATGAATGAAATTGACAAAAAATTGTGGGTTGTACTATAGAATATAGCCCATAAAAATCACGAAGTTTGAAGAAATTAATTGCTAATAAAAAAAGAATGAAATTTACAAAAATCGTAGAATATAAACCATGCGAAGCACAAATTTTAAAGAAATGAAACTTAATTGTCATTGGGTCAAAAGGAATGAAAATTCATAAACATCATGGATTATACCCATGAAATTTGCAAATATGAAAAATTGTGGGTAATAGACTATGAAAATTGCGATTATTGAAGTACGCACAATTAATTGCTATTAGGTCAAAAATAACATAAATTAATAAAAATCATGGGTTACAGCCCATGAAAATCGTGATTTTTTAAAATCATTGTTAATATCCTAAGAAAATTGTGAATTTGAAGTATGTATAATTAATTGGATTGGGATGAAACGAACAAACAATGCCAAACTAGTGGGTAATAATCCATTAAAATTACAAATTTTGAAATAGTCCAACGTAATTATTTTCGGATCAAATGAACGATATTGAATAAAATCATGGATTATAGCCCATGAAATTCTCGACTATTGAAGTTTGCACAATTAATTTGCTATTGGGTCAAAAAGAATAAAAATGAACAAAAGTAATGGAGCCGATGAAAACTATGAATATTGAAGTATGAATATTTATTTGTGACTGAGTGGAGTAACAAAAATTGAAAAAAATGTGAATTTTGGAGAAATAAAACTTAATTAACATCAGGTCAAAACGAACTTAAAGTCACAAAAACTGCAGGTTATAGCCCATGATAATAGCACATTTGGAAAATCATGAGTAATAAATCATGAAATTAAGAAATGTTAAGTTACGCATAATTAATTGAAAATAGGTCGAAATGAACAAAAAACTAGAAAAAAAATCATGGGTTAAAGCCCATGAAAATAACGAATTTTTAAGAAATGGAACTTAATTGTTATTGAGTCAAAATGAATGAAAAGTCACAAAAATCGTAGGTTATAGCGCGTTTAAATCGTAAATTTGGAAAAATATGGGTAATAGAGAAAATCATGAATGTTGAGGTACGCATAATTAATCATCCTTCAGTTGGAAAGAATAATATTTGACAAAAATTATGTATTATAGCCCATTAAATCACAATTTTTTAAAAGAATTGGTAATAGCCCATAAAAATCGTGAATTTTAAAGTTTGCACAATTAACTGAAATTGGGTCAAAATGAACGAAAGATTAGCAAAAATCACGGGCTAAAGCCAAGGCAAATAGTGAATTTTGAAAAAAAAACATTCATTGTAACTGAGTCAAAAGGAATGAAAAGTCACTAAAAATTGTGGGTTATAGCCCATGAAAATCACAAATTTGGAAAATTACGGTTAATAGATTATGAAAAATGCGAATATTGAAGTATGCATACTTAATCGTCATTGGCTCGAAAAGAGCAATAATTGATAAAAATTGTGGGTTAGCCTATGAAATCATAATTTTTTAAATTTTTTGGTAAATAGCCCCTCAGAATTATGTATTTCGAAGTACACATAACTAATTGTGATTGGGTTGAAATAAAATTTGACAAAATTCATGGATTATAGCCCATAATAATCGATAATTTTTGACACAGGTATAGTTATGTGCCATTGGAACAAAGCAAAAAAAACCAAAATTATGGTTTATAATCCATCAAAATCACGAATTTTAAAATAGTCATAATAAATTCTCATTGGATCGAAAGAACGATAATGAATAAAATTCATGGGGTTGTAATAGCGCATGAAATTTGCAACTATCGAAGTTCACACAATTAATTTTCTATTTGGTTTAAAATGGGAAAACGGACAAAAGTAATGAAAGAAAAATTAGGAATTTTTGAAGTATGCATACTTTTTTCAATTGGTGGAATAACAAAATTTGAAAAAAAAAATCATGGGTTGACCTTGAAAATCATGATTTTTGAAATTTATTGATAATAGCCTATGGAAATCGTGTATTTTAAAGAATGCATAATTAATTGGAATTTGGTCAAAATGAATAAAAGTTATGCATTATTGCCCATGAAAATTGTAAATTTTAAAGAAATAAAACTTAATTGTCATTAAGTCAAAATAAACAAAATTGTGCTAAAGTCATGGGTTGTAGTCTAAAGACCATGAAATTCACAAATTTGAAAATTGTAGGCATAGATCATGAAAATCACAAATGTTGAAGTATGCATAATTAATCCTTATTGGGTTGAAAAGAATAAAAATTGACTAATATATTAGAAACTATGATTTTTTTAAAAATGGTTGATAATAGCCCATGAAAAACGTGAATTTTGGAGTACACATAATTAATTGGAATTAGGTTGAAATGAATGAAACTTACGAATATATAGTTATAGCCTATGAAAATCGTAAATTTTACAAAAATAAAATTTAATTGCCATTGGTCAAAGCAAATAAAAATTCAAAAAAATCGACAAAAATCATGGGTAACAGCTATTGAAATTTACAAATTTGGAAAAAGAACATAGGTAATAGATCATGAAAATCATAAATGTTGAAGTATGCATAATTAATCGTCGTGGGGTTAAAAAGAACAAAACTTGACAAAAATCATGGTTTATAATCCATGAAAATCATGATTTTTTTAAAAAGTTAATAATAGCCTATGAAAATTATGAATTTTGAAGTACACATAATTCATTGGATTTAGGTCGAAATGAATGAAATTGATGAAAATCATGGTTATAGCCTATGAAACTCGCAATTTTTGAAGAAATAAAACTTAATTTTCATTAGATTAGAAAGAATAAAGCATCAAAAAAATCATGGGTTAAAGCTCACAAATTTAGAAAATCATGGATAGTAGATCACGAAAATCGTGAATGTTGAAGTACACAAAATTAATAATTAGTAGGTTGAAAAGAACAAATCTTGACAAAAAGCATGGGCTATAACCCATGAAATTTGTGATTTTTTTAAAATCATTGATAATAGCCCATCAAAATCGTGAATTTTGATGTACGCATAATTAATTAAAATTTAGGTCAAAATGAACAAAAACTTACAAAAATCATGGGTTAACCCATGAAAATCTTGAATTTTGAAGAAATGGTACTTACTTGCCATTGAGTCAAAGTGAATGAAAATTCACGAAAATCACGTGTTATAACCCATGTAATTTGTAAATTGGATAATCGTTGGTAATAGATAATGAAAATCACGAATATTGAAGTACACAATAGTAATTGTCATTGGGTTGAAAAGAAAAAAAAAGACAAAACTAATGTGTTATATAACCCATGAAAATTATGACTATTTAAAGTCATTGGTATCATATGCAAATTGTGTACTTTTGATGAAAGCATAATTAATTAGAACTGGGTAAAAACATTGATAAAAAGTGTGGGTCATAGCCCATGTAAATCGCGAATTTTGAAGAAATGAAAATTCACAGAAATCATGAATTATAGCGCATGGATTCACAAATTTGAAAATTTGTGGGTAGTAGACTACGAAAAGCGTGAATATTGAAATACGCATAATTAATCACCATTTGATCAATAATTGACAAAAATCAGGGGTATAGCCAATGAAAATTATGATTTTTAGAAAAAATTCATAAATCTCCTAAATAAATTGTGAATTTTCAAGTATAATTAATTAGAATCAAGACAAACTGAACAAACAAAGCCAAACTCGTGGGCCATAATCTATGAAAATTATAAATCTTTAAGTCGTCATGATCAATTGTCATTTGGTCGAATAATTGATAATAGATAAAAATTGTTGCTCATGAAATTTGCCACTAGTAAAATTTGCATAATTAATTTCCTATTTAGTCGAAACACTAAAAATGGACAAAGTAACGGAGCTCATGAAAATCATGAAGTTCGAAGTATGAATACTTGTTTGTAAATGGTTGGAATAACGAAAATTTAAAAAAATCATGGGTTATGGCCCATGAAAATCATGAATTTTGAAGAAATAAAACTTAATTGTTATCGAGTCACAATGAAAATTTTTAAAAAATCGTGCGTGGCTATGAAATTTGCATGCATGAAAAATCATGAGTGGTAGATCATGAAAATCACAAATGTTGAAGTATACATAATTAATCATCATTGGGTCGAAAAGAGCAAAATTTGACAAAAAAACGTGGGTCGCTCATGGAAATTGCAATTTTCAAAAATCATTGAAAATAGTACATGAAAATCACAAAATCTAAACTATGCATAATTAATTGGAATTAGAGCCAAAGCAACAAAAATTAAAAAAACCATGGATTATAGCCTATGAAAATTATAAATTTTGATGAAATAAAACTTTACTTGTCATTGGGTCAAAATGAATGAAAATTCACAAAAATTGTGGATATAGCCTATGAAATTCACAAATTAGAAAAATTATGGGTAATAGACCATAAAAATCATGAATAATGGAGAACGTATAATTAATCTCCATTGGGTCAAAAGAACGAAAATTAACATAAAATTAACATTAAATTAAGGGTAGTAGACTCTGAAAATCTCAATGTTGAATTACATATAATTAAACGCTATTGGTTTGAAAAGAACAAAAAATAAAAAAATGTGGGTTATAGCCCATGAAAATCATGATTTTTTTAATTGTTAGTAATAGCTGATGAAACCGTGAATTTTAAAGTATGCATAATTAATTGGAATTAGCTCAAATAATAATAATAGATAAAAATCATGGTTTATAGCTCATGATAATCACGAATTTTGATGTAGGTATAATTACATGCCATTGTCATGAAGTGAACAAAAATAGTCAAAATCATGGGTTATAATCTATCAAAAATATGAATTTTGAACTAGTTACAATTAACGAATGAGTGATAATGGATAAAAATCGTGAGTTTAGCCCATAAAATTCACAACTATTAAAGTTCACACAATTAATTTGCTATTTGGTTGAAATTAACAAATCCATGAAAAATCAAGAATTTTTGAAGTATACATACTTATTTGTCAATGGGTGGAATAGCCAAAATTGCAACAACAAAAACAAATCTTAGGATGCCAATGAAAATCATGGTTTTCGAAATTCATTATTAATAGCCCCATGGAAATCATGAATTTAGAAGTTCACGCAATTACTTGAAATGGGGTCGAAAAGAATAAAATTTATAAAATCATGTGTTATTACCTATGGAAATCATGACTTTTGAAGAAATAAAACTTTATTGTCATTAAGTCAAATGAATAAAATTTCACAACAATAGTGGGTTATAGCCCATGAAATTTACAAATTTGAAGCATCGTGGGTAATAGATCATGAAATTACAAACGTTGAAGTATAATTATTCTCCATTTGGGTAAAAATGAACAAAAATTAATAAAAAAATCCTAGGTTATAGCCCATGAAAAAACATTAATTTTTGAAGTATGTATAATTAATTCAAATTGAGATGAAATGAATGAAAATTGACAAAAGCCGTGTCTTATAGCTCATGAAAATCGTGAATTTTAAAGGAATAAAACTCAATTGCCATTAGGTCAAAGCAAATAAAAATACATAAAATATTTTTCTGGATCCAGCACTGGCTATAACCATGAGATTCGTAAATTTGGAAGATCATGTGTAATAAATATGTTAAAATATTTGGTGAAAGGACCCCCACAATTTTTCTCGTATTTTTAGGAATCTCAAGTCCCAATTGGACTTTGTTTACGTCAGGTTAGAGTTAATTTCCACGTGTGCGTCAGTGTGTAAAGAGCATATATTTCAGAAAGTGTATGACCATCATACACTTTTTGTCGGTATTATTACATCTATAGAGCTCCACCTCTTTTTCTTGGTTAATTCTGGAAAGGGATCTAACATATATTCTTTATGTCAGTAGTAAGTGGCCAACGATAGTTTTTTTTTTAAATGAATAGCAAAACTTCTACATTCTCATACATTATGGAACTTTATCTACAGGAAGTAAAATAATAATTCTGTAAAATAACAGTACAGAGAATAAACTAACTAATTTCTCATCTATAAAGTAACTATTCCTTCTGGCACAAAAACTTGATCAGTCATTTATTGCAAGTGCTAGTTGTATTTTCTTTAGCTTTAATTATGAGTTTTGATTAGTCATTTCTTGCTTGTTTTTGGGCGATACAATGTACTTTTTTGTGGGCTCTTGACTTTAGGAATTAAAACAATATTAGCATGATTTAATCCCTATAAGGACCCATTATTTTCTATAAACTCCCTTCACAACTTAAAGTAAAGATTTCTCAACAATATTATAATATTGTTTTTTAAAAAGAAAGGTTTATACTTTTCGGACCTGGTGCTTTATTAGGACATATCACATGAAGCACATTTGACTTCTTCTATTGAAATAGGACCATCATGAGTTGCATTCAAATCATTTGTAACCACACGTGATAGATTAGCCTAGCCTAATTTCCTAATTAGAATAGGATACAAACTTCATATTATGATGAGACCCAATCCATTAATCATAACAGACCTCTAATCCTATCTAACTCTCATGAAGTTATACAAAGAATCAAAGATACAATCCTAATATTCTGCTTATATTATATATTGTAGGTTTGAAATTGGAAAATCTAGGATTAATCGGAGTTCTAGCCAACCAATAACACTATATTTAAATCGAAATTCTATGCCTCAAATCAATATCACAATACAAATTCCAACCCTATTAGGTTTGTGGATTAATGATTTTGGACTTCCACTAGACCTACTGCCAAAGTTTGAAATTTCAGGTGATGTAATTGTTTTTTGCGACATTTCCGCTACTATAAGAACGGAAAACAATCATGTATCAAGAACTGTAGCTGGATTGGTTCTCCTAAGCAGCAAGCACGAAATCTTAGGGGTAGTGGGCCTTAAAATGCCTGATACAACACTAGGGTTTTCTTTTGTGGAGTTGAGAGGATCTCCCTGTGGACTTCCGTGGGGTAGAGCCCACATTAAAGATGATAACCGGCTTATAATGAGAAATGACGACTTGCTTCCTTATGGGAAATCAAGAAGTAATACTCTTATTCTTATTGAGAACTTTTCTAAACCTGAATGAAAGTGTAAGATATGAATATTCCAAAAATGTTTAAGCATCACTAGAAATTTGATACGTGCAAATGCATGTAAGAAAAAACTATTGTTTTTTATAATTTTATAATTAATATGGATTATTTCAATTTATTTGCAAAGAATGAATGCATGCAATCAAGGACATGGAGGGAGGGTAAAGATGGTTATTGAGAGAAAATTATAGTTTTTTGTCGAAGTTCTTTTTCTCCAAAAAAATTCTCATATACCTATTGTTCTCTTTATGTGGTGGCATAGATAGTAGTAGATTTAAGTTTATAATCATGTTTTTAAAAAATTCTTATAGTTATTAATATTAAAGTTCATCAATTTCTCATTATATTTTCTAACCTAAATATGGTGGATATTTAGTTATGTTGGCTACATTCTTATTCATGACATGGAATAATTTAGAATGATCAAGAACATTCTCATGGCATTGGATAATAATTTAGAATGATAAAGAACAAATGAAGAGAAAGGAAGGCAAAGAAAAGAAAAAAAAACTTTCTTGAGAAATTGCCAATATACCCTCTCAATTACAATGGAAAGGAGGAAATGTCCTTCATTCATTGGTCTTTATCTAAACATAGATTTTTTCATGCTATAAGAGACATGAGAGGGTTTTGCAATAAGGATAATATTTGAAGTCTGTATTGTCTTTCAATTCTTCCAAGCACCTAGTCAAATAATTGATTGCCTGAGTGAAGAGACGAGAAATAGGGTCTCCTTGTCTAATAGCCCTCCTTCTAGCAAAATACCCACAATAGAGTAACGACCCCAATTGATATATCTTTTTGTAAAACAAAACCCCTTCATGATATTCTCAGAAAATCACACTTAAGGGTGTCACATGCCTTTTTCATATCTTATTGAAGTTAAACACTAGCAGATAAACATTTTCATTCTCTTTGCTCAAGCAATAGCCAGCATCGCCAAGTTCTTGGCGCTTCTCTTAAAATTGTAAGTGTTTAATTTTCAATTTAATTTGATTGAATTTTATTAATGAGTTCCCTTTATTTGCAAGGTACCAAAAACAAGATAAGAAGCTGTAAATATGAGAAACCACAACAAAAAGCATATAATTTTTTTCCCTCTAATTTTCTTAAAATTTCTACAATGGATGCACTTTTTTCACACGCACCATTATAAGCTTTGAGGTAGAGTTTTTTTTTTGGAGTATGCTAGTATTTGCTTCTTTGTATTCGTGGATTAAATATGAAAAATTTTGGGTACTAATTTCAAGTATGAGAGGTTTGAGGGATTAATATCAAATATGTCGGTATAGCTCGAATATAAATGTGTTGTCAGCTCTTACTTCTTCAATACACTCTATAAAGTACAAATTTGTACAGTTACACGTATCAATGTTCTAAAGTGTGAAAGAGTCCTTTGAAATAAAACCTAAATGACAAAAGAAAAGTTTCAAGCAAACATCTTTTCCTTTATTCAGAATTTCGGTTCTTCTTCCTCCGTCTTTATTTTTAGCCATAATTCCCATCAAGTGTGTAATTTAACCGCAATAAGAGTGCTTATAAGTGCTCTATAAGTGGTCTCATTGTACATGCATCTTCACATATTTTCTTTATCATTGTACATGCATGCAGTATGTGAGACCGGAGTGGTGTCATTCTGGAGAATTGTAATTAACTCTATCAACTGATAGATAAAGTTCTTCATTAGGGGAAATCACACATTAAAAACAACATAACACAGAGAAGAAGCATTAATCGAAAGAAAATTTGATTCTTGAAGGGGATCTAACCTATATTCTTTACGTCGGTTGTAAGTATTTAATTTTCATTTTAATTTAATTGAATTTTATTAATGAGTTCCCTTTGTTTGCAGGGTACCAAAAAGAAGATAAGAAGCTGTAAAGATGAGAAAACACAACAAAAAGCGTATGATTTTTTTTTCCCTCTCATTTTCTTAAATTTTCTGCAATGGATGCACTTTTTTCATACACACCGTTATAAGTTTTGAGGTAGCTTTTTTTGCTTTTGAAATAGGCTGGTATTTGCTTCTTTGTATTTGTAGATTAAATAATTCTTTTTGGACTCAAATTATGGGACGGGTGATGGGCTGACTGATGTGGAAATTTTTTCGTGTCATCATTAGGCATTTTACTTCTTGTCAGTATTTATCTAATGCAAGCCTAATATGTCTATGGTTCATGCATGGGGACATTCTTTAAGCATATTTATCATTAGTTCTGTAAATATCCAATTTGTTTGATTGTTCATCCTCACTATTTACATCTAAAAGAGCATTTATTTTACTATGTTTATCTTGAATTGCATGTATTCTTTATGCATCTTTATCCCTAGTTCTGTAAGTATCCATTTTTTACTGTTCTTCCTCACTATTTACGTCTAAAATAGTGTTTGTTTTACTATATATGTTTATCTTGAATTGCCTATATTATTTACTATTTTTATCTTGAATAGCCTACATTCCTTATAGCGTTTTCTTTGTTTCTACACTGTCAGAATTCCAGTAAGCTAGCGTGCTTGTTGTGTACTTAATATCTTTAGATGTCCTCTTTTCTCACACTCACACGCACACACACACAAACAAAGATATCTGGGAGTCCATAAGTAGTCTTTTGCCTCCTTTGTAACTTTAACATAATAATCATAACTGATCTGCAGCGAGGCTTATATATATGCAGACTGTTTTCCATATTTGTGTTGTACAATTATCGATACTTTATAACTTGAAGAAGCTTTATATACGTTTTCATGTTAACAAAAACTGAGAATTTTGTAACTAAACACGATCATCACAGTTGCGAGTTGCTATCATAAATTTAAAT
>JBAKGM010000365.1:40613321-40636012 GCA_037177215.1 Asparagus racemosus | reverse complement strand
TTTTGGTAATCCAAACACTGTATTAGGATTTAGTTAGATTTCGTTATTTATGAATCTACCCCTGTCAGAGCCAAATCCTAATCCTAATCTATAAAATTGACCAACCAAACAGAATGTCTTTAGATGTCCTCTTTTCACACACACACACACAAAGATATCTGGGAGTCAATAAGTAGTCTTTTGCCTCCTTTGTGACTTTAACATAATAATCATAACTGATATGCAGTGAGGCTTATATATATGCAGACTGTTTTCCATATTTGTGTTGTACAATTATCGATACTTTGTAACTTGAAGAAGCTTTATATACGTTTTCATGTTAACAATAATTGAGAATTTTGTAACTTTATATACACGATCATCACAGTTGCCAGTTGCTATCATAAATTTAAATAAGCATTCTTAATTAATTTAACTAAATCTAAAAAAATTTAATCTCAATACTATTTGGTAAATAACTTCTCTCTTTCTTCTCCCCTAGGGAAAACGATGTAAAAGAAATGGACACTAGCATCAAACAAAATATTCAGATGGATCTCATACCCTGGATTTTGATTATTTCTCGCTAGTACTCCATTGCACGCGATCCATGCTTGATACAACAAACATATGTGTGAAATTTAAGAAATACTACTATTAGCACCTATGATAATATAAATAGACATATAAAAATAGTTATCAAAGAAGTGATATAAGTCTAATGTAATTCGAAAAATAAATGACTTTATACAGAAATTTTTCTCCCACAATACATATATATTTGTCAATCAAATTTGTATATTTTGTTTTAATGATTTTGGACAATCAAATTATATAAAATATATTATTATATGTATTAACCATTTTTCAGCGCACGTGATGCGTGTATGATATCAAAAATTAATGATGTCTTATATCCACACAAAAAAAATCCTGCAGTCCATGTGTAACCATCATATTTATATAATTTTTTTGTTGCGCATGTGTCATGTATCTGTTAAATGCAAGTTAACAAGAGTACCCTGACTATAAAATAAGAAGGGTTAAAATATTATCAAAAGCTAGCTTAAGAAATACATATGTTAGCATTAAAAAACTGAACAAGTGAACAATTTTTAGCGTTCACAGTTGTAAAAGTTTTCTCATGATCACATTAACAAAAATTGTATCTTAGTTGTTGTCACTTCTTTAAAGTTCTTTTGTCTAATATGTCTTATGTAGAAGTGTAGATCTTGGTTAGGTATGTAAGATTGTAGCATAAATCTCTATATTAATGGGGAGGTTAAAAAATTCAAACAACCTCATTAAAAATATCTAACTTATAAACAACCCCTTCAAATTCTAAAAATTACAGACAACCCGCTGAAAATCCTAAAACTACAAACATACTCTTGAAAAATATAAAAATTACAGACAACCACCTGAAAAATCTAAAATTGCAAAAAAACCTCTAGAAAATCTTAAAAAGTGCAAGTAGACCCTAAAAGTTTAAAAATTACAAATAACTACTGACAATGCGGCTTACATCTCAACAAAAAAAATGTTACTCCTAATTTTGAATTTGAAATTTTTAAAATAAAATTTATTCACACTTATTTAGTGGGAAAGCCTTTTCTTTTATTTTCTTCAATTTTTTTTCTTTTTTTATTTTAGAATATTACAAAGAAGGGGTGGCTAAGCCATCTAACTTGAATTTCAACTTTTAAAATAATAATCAATATACTTATTTTGTACTTCCTTTATAAATAAGAAATTCCAACTCATGTTATCTACTTTTGAAGGAGCATCGGTCCAAAGAAAAAAAATTAAATACAAAAAATTTTAGAAACAATACCATTATTAAAAAAGAAACTAATAAAAAATCAGATAACAAAACTAAATAAACCAGTTCCATCCGTGCGAGCACGGGCATAATGCTTGTCTTTTAAAAACAGCAAACCATGTCCAATAAATCCCAATTGATAAATAGCAAACTTTTAAAAATTCACTGAAACCCCCCCTCCCCCCCAAAACAAAAAAAAATTCCCCTAACCTATCAAAGCCCTAATTCCAATTGATAAATAGCAAGCTTTTAAAAATTTACTAAAACCACAAAAAAATTCCCCTAACCCATCAAAGCCCTAATCCCTTAAAACCCTAATCCTCCAAAACCATAATCGACATTAATAATTCTATTAGGATAAACTAAGAGAGTAAAATCTTGATTCAGCGTAGTCATACATGAAATTTTGAATATTACAAACAGCTCCATGCAAATACTAAACCCCTTTGAAATCCAAAAATTACAAACAACATCTTGAGAAATCCAAAAATTACATACAAAAATCTTAAAATTATAAATAGCCATTATTAGGGTTTTTGTACCAAAAGTTGTTGGTGTTAAGTGACAAAATAAAAAAGTTGTTGAGTGTTTTCTGCCAAAATTTGTCCAGGGGGTACTTTGGTCATTTGACCACACATGAACAAACAATATTAATTTTGGAGTTTTTTGCCTAACACTTTTAGAGGTTTGGTGAGAGTTTCAAAGGTATTGGGGATTCAGTATCAAACACCCAAACTTATTGGGAGCTCAGTGAAATTTACCCATATTTCAAATTTTGTAGAGAGTAGATTAGTAGTTATATGTGAAGATTTTATATGTATTAAAAAAATAGGTTAGTAGTTACTATTGTTACAATGTACATTCATTGTCAAATTAAGGTAATAACAAAAATCCTAAATGGACAAGAGAATCAGGTGAAATGTATCATGGTTAAAGAAAATATGGATCCATTATTCTATGAGCAGAAGAACAAATGGAACTACATAAAAAGTGTAGAGATGGAAAAAGAAGTAACTTAAATAATCCTTTATATATAAAATGACATTGTGGCTTACTATTAGCATTACATCTCAACAAAAAAAATGTCACTCCTAATTTTGAGTAGCAAAATTTAAAAAAAGAATTTATTCACACTTAATTAGTTGGAAAGCCTTTTCTTTTCTTCTCTTCTCTTTTTATTCTTTTTTATTTTAGAATGTTACAAAGAAGGGATTGGTGGTTAAGCTATCTAACTTGAATTTGAAATTTTAAAATAAAAATTACCAAAGTCTTTATTTTGTGCTTCCTTTATAAATAAGAAATTCCAACTCAAGTTATCTACTTTTGAAGGAGCATCAGTCCAAAGAAAAAAAATTCAATACAATTTTTTTTTAAAACAAGGCCATAATTAAAAAAATCATGTATAAAAACTAAATAAACTAGATCCATCTGTGAGAGCACGAGCATAACACTTGTCTTTTAAAAATAGCAAACCATGTCCAATAAATCCCAATTGATAAATAGGAAGCTTTTAATAATTTGCAAAAAATCCCCCTTCCCCCCACCCCACCAAAAAAAATCCCCTAACCCATCAAAGGCCTAATCCTTTGAAATCCTAATCCTCCAAAACCATAATCAATATTAATAATTCTATCAGGATAAATTAAGAGACTAAAATCTCGACTAAGCATAGTAATGCATAAATAATAACAATCAAATGATAAATAGTAAATGGAAGCAATGTGATATGTTTGAATCGATACCGATCTCACTTTCAAGAATCATGAGTTATCGGTAATACATACAAAAGAAAAGGAAGTTGCCACCCAAATTCCCTTCTAAACCCTTGTTATGGTCCTGAACGTTTTCTATTATTAATTTTAGTAATTAGAGCAAACCCCAAGTTCAAGGCATTGGCTCGTGCCAGCAGAACCTGCCTAGGCAGCTCGAATAGAAGCAATGCTAAGGACGACTCACGCCGTCAGGCCAGCTTTACACTTAGTCGGCCTCCCCTTTGTGAACGACATGAAAGGCGGTCTTAGCCGGCCTCCCCTTTGTGGACGACACGATAAGCGGTTTTAGCCGGCCTCCCCTTTGTGGACGACACGAAAGGCGGTCTTAGCCTGCCTCCCCTTTGTGAACGACACGAAAGGTGGTCTTAGCGGCCTCCCCTTTGAGGACGACACGAAAGGCGGTGTTAGTCGGTCCGTCCTTCGCGGACGACTCAAGGTATGGTGTCGGTCGTCCACCCGTTTCAACGACACGAGCAGTCGCGGCAACCTCCCAATCTTGTGGACGAACAAGAGCTATTGCCTAGTCGGCCTGAGCGCCCATTCCCAGATGACGGTTGTACCAAACTCCAGCCCCCGACAGCGAGTTGACGTCGTATTAATGGCGAGATCAGTGCATTGATTCTCCCCACTCACACAGCATTTAAGGCACCTCAGACCATTAAGGCCAAGCACTCTACAGGTCCCATCCACATTAATGTTAGGGGAACAGTACGAGTCCCCGCGTCGCTCTTCAACCGACACTTATCAGTACTGTTCGGCGCAGCAGTCCCCGCACATCCCCGTCACATCATCCAATCAGTACACGTGGGACTAGGGCTGACGCACCACCCAGGTCAGCTGGAGTGACCAATATGCCCTTCGACTCTCGTATAAAAGGAAAAATCAACAGTAATCGAGGTAAGCAATCTTATACAACAGAAAACCCAGCGTTAATTCAATTTCTTTCACAAAAATTGCCCATACTGACTGATCGTCGGAGTGACCACCGGAGATCCCAACTCTGACTTTTTCACAGGTGTACCACCGGATCAAGAGCACCTGCCAAGCATTAGGAGAGGAAGCGAGCTCTGCTTCTTTAAACTCTAATCCAACAGCGGTTTAGTGACTGTGTGATCCGAGCATCAACAACCCTACATCAAATCACCCATATAAACGATATGGGACTAAATGAACTCTTACATACCACCACGCTTCCGATCTCGGTGTCTATGCGGGCTGGCTTTGCACTAGTCTAGTCTTCTCGAACACTGCAATCAGTGGTACCTCTTTGGCTTCATATTAAGCTAGTCCCGAACGAACTTACCCCTAAAAGCTAGCTTGTAGAGGGAGGAAACCTAAATCCCTTATAAACCCATATCAAGTCACCCATAAAAAAATGTTGAAAGGTGTAAAGATAAATAAAAAAGTTGAGGTAATATGCACTCGAGAAAAATAAACCCTCGTAAAACATGATCGGCTGTGCAACGCACGGGCAATGTGTCAGTATATCTAAAAAAGAAAAACAAAAATAAGAAACAAGTGTTTGGTTCCCTCCAAATCAAAAGGCGACAACTTCCTTTGTAACCGCACGTGATAGATTAGCCTAGCCTAATTTTGTAAGTAGGATAGGATACAAACTTCATATTGTGATGAGACCCAATTTACTAATTATAATAGACCTCTAATCCTATCTAACTCTCATGAAGTTTACAAAGAATCAAAGATACAATCCCAACATTCTGCTTGTATTTAAATCGAAATGCTAAATCTCAAACCAATAACACAAATACAAATTCCAACCCTATTAAGGGGTTGTTTGGTTTGTGGATCAATCTTGATGAATGTAATGGCTTTTAAAAAACCCGTAATTAAAATCATGTTTGTTTGTGATAGATAATGAAAAGGAATTGCGTGAGGGATGAAATCCAATCAAACTTTGTTTGGTCGTACATGAATTTTGTTGAGGACATTCACAAATCCGGCTGAAATCAGCATAATTCTAGAAAATTATATTTGATACATTTATTCTGTGTGGCGATGTTAAATCTATATAAAACGAATAAATAAACAATGTATTTGCTTTTAAAAATCCATGATTTTTAACTTGCGGGTCTTATTTTTCAATGCAAATTGCAAAATGCATGGAAAGAAAAGAAAAGTGTCTCGTGCGAACGGTCCATGACATTAAATATGCACCCAAATGATGACAATCATTGAATCTGTGCACGGATCCCGGAATCCAATAATCCAAGGGCACTTGATAGTTTTTCCTAATACAATTATGTTTGCATGCCACAGGGTTTGCTTTGCATTTCTAAAAATTATTGTAGACTCATTGAGAATAGAGACATCTAATAAAAAAAATTTTAAAAACCCCGAAAAGGAAAAACAAAACTAAAGGAGAGTCCGGTTCCCTCCCCATCAGAGGACCAACCAGCCCCTCTCCATAATTAAAATTCCCCATTAATCAATAGCAAGCATTTAAAAATCCACAGATCTCTCTCTCTCTCTCAAGTCCAAAGTCCACGCTCCTCCTCCCATTCTCTCTCTCTCCTCTCCCAAGTTCCCCTCTTTTGGCCCATGCATGAGATCCCCTCAGATCCCCAATTTCCCCTAACCCATCAAAACCCTAATCCCCAGAAACCCTAATTTGACCCCCCCAAGAATCCCACCATGAACGCCAACACGAGCACAAAGGGCAACATCCAAGCCCCTCCCTTCACCTCGACTCGCCTCTTCACCGTCCTCCTCATAACCTCATGGTACTCCTCCAACATCGGCGTCCTCCTCCTCAACAAGTACCTCCTCTCCAACTACGGCTTCAAGTACCCCATCTTCTTGACAATGTGCCATATGTCCGCCTGCTCCCTCCTCAGCTACGCCGCCATTGCTTGGCTCAAGGTCGTCCCGATGCAGCACGTGAGGTCCCGCGCGCAGCTGGCGAAGATTGCGGGGCTGAGCTTGATCTTCTGCGCGTCGGTGGTCGGGGGGAACGTCTCGTTGAGGTACCTGGCGGTCTCGTTCAATCAGGCCGTGGGGGCCACCACGCCCTTCTTTACGGCCGTGTTTGCGTATCTGATGACGACGAAGAGGGAGGGCTGGGTTACTTATTTGACGTTGGTGCCGGTTGTCACCGGAGTTATTATCGCCAGCGGGGTGAGTTTGAATTTGAAGGAAATGTGGGTTGCCCAGATTGCAATTTCTTAAGAAAATCAGATTTCGCAGCAACCCTTTATGTAGGTAGTAATGTGATGGAAATGTTTGTGGGTGGATGCTGACAATTCAGTAGTTCTGCCATGTTTGATGTAAAGATTGATTATTGTGCGTTTTAGGAGGATAGCTAAGGGAAAGGGATATGGGTTTTTCATAGATTGTGAATTTTGAGGCCTGATACAAGCTAATTCCAAAGGTTGTTGGTTTACAAATTAAAGCTTTTTGGTTAGAGGTTTATTATGTTTAGAACAACTGTTGGGATAAGTAGGTAACATGAAGGAAACGTGGGTGGGTTCACATATCAAATTTCAATAGTCTGCATAAGCTAATACTATATATCACCAGTAGTTCAATCTCCGTTAGGGGAGTTATTTCATAATTTGATATACGCGGTTGTTATAGATTAATAGATAATGGGAAAGGGATAGGGGTTTGCGCATATTTGTGAAGTTTGATGCTTGATAGAACATAATGCCATTTGTTGAAAGCAAAAGTCCACCTTTCTTAGGAAGTTTAATGATTTATTGTTTATTAACAATACTTTGATTGAAATTTCTTCATAAAATTTGGAATCATCGTGTTTTTTAATAAGTGAATCATTACGTTCTGCTGGTTGTATGTTGTGTTATGACAATTGTTTGCATAGGGTTGGGTTACATATGATGTTGGTGCTAGTGGTTACCGGAGTTATTTTTGCTAGTGGGGTGAGTTTGTTTTATTTATTTATTTTTTTTGGGTAAAAGAATAGGAAAGTTAACAAGGTAATGTGGGTTGCCCAGATTGCGATTTTTAAAATTAAAGCTTTGCTTTGTTAGAGGCTTGTTGTGTTTATTACAAATCTTTGGATAAGGTTGGTAAAATAAACGGAAAGTGGGTAGATAGGCAAGCAAATTTCAGTAGTTTTGTCATGTGTTGATGTAAAACTCGATTCTTGTTTGTTTTAGGAGGATAGCTAATGGAAAAGGGTTATGGGTTTGCGTAGATTGTGAATTTGATGCCTGCTACAAGCTAATACTAAAAGTTGCCCAGGTTTGCAATATTTTTGAATTAAGGCTAATTTGATTAGAGGCTTGCTGTTTTTATAACAACTCTTGTCATGGATAGGTAAATATGAAGGGAATGTGGGTGGGTAGACATGGAAAATTGAGTATTTTGCATAAGGTAATACTAGATATCGCCAGTAATATCCTTGCTATTTTTGGGAGTTTTTTCAAGGTTTGATGTAAATGATTATTTTAGTTCAATAGATAATGGAAAAGGGATGTGGGTTTCCACATGTTGTGAATTGTAGTGCTTGATAGAAGCTAATGCCATTTGTTGAAAGAAATATTCCATCTTTCTTGTGAAGTTTTTGATTTATTTTTATAACAATTCCTTTGATTAAAATCTCTTGATACGATGTGAATTCATCATGTTTTTTAATAAGCAAAATTGTCATGTTCTGTTGATGCTTGTTACACATTGTTTTTTCAGGGAGGTAGGCAATTGAAGAGGAATGGGGGTTGGCAGACATTAGCAAATTTCAGTACTTTGCTTGTTTTTTTGTTGAAAGATTGGATCTTTTTAGATTGGGTAGCTGGTAGAAAGAGAACGTGGGTTGCTAAGATTTCAATTTCTTAAGAAAAATCTGACCTTTGTTAGTGGTTATGATTTATTCTTGTTTGATTAGCCTCTTGTTGTGTTTATACACCACTCTTTATGTAGGTAGATAATGTAAAGGGAATAGCAAATTTCAGTAGTTTTCTTGGGTTTGATGTAAATAAGTTTATTATTATTTATCTTAGGAGGATAGCTAATGGAAGAGGGATATGGGTTTGCATAGATTGTGAATATTGATGCTGGATAGAAGCTAATGGTAGACATTGAAAGCAAAATTCCAGTTTCCTTGCAAATTCTGTGAATTGTTTTGTTGACAATTCCTTTTGACTGTATTTAAAAAAATCTCGATACAATGTTTAATGATTTTTTTTTTGTGATAAGCAAAATCATATTATGTTGATTGTTTGTTATGCTGTACATTGTTTTTTTCAGATAGATACACAATTGAAAAGGAATGTGAGTTGGTAGACATAGCAAGTTTCAATAAATTGAAAAGAAACATCGTCAATATTTGTAGATCCATGACTTATTTTGTACCGTCAACTCTGTTGTTTGATTGTTAGTATATATTAGGGAGTTCAGGGAATGATATGCTATGATACATTAATGATTTCTGTGGTTTCTTCTTCTGTTTATCTTTAAAATGATGCTACTTTGATTGGTAGCTAATTTAATGTGGGATTCTACGCAATCAATTTCAAAACTTGACTGGAAATGATTCGAAATCAAGACTTGGCCAGCATTACAAATCTTGTACTTGTTGGTGGAGGGTTTTTTTTTGGGTTTGTTCGGTGGTTGGGGAGTGGGGTGGGTGGATGTTTCTAGATTAAAAAACAAAAAAACTTGAAGAGGATGTAGTTTTGCTTTATGAAGTGTTTGTAGGGTCTCTTGGTTTTTCTCCTGATTTCCATGAGTTCTACCTAGTACTTTTTCCTAAACACTAGATGGAAGGTTCCCATGTTTTTAACATCTCATTTTTCTTGTGCAGGGAGAGCCAAGTTTCCATTTATTTGGTTTTATCATGTGTGTTAGTGCAACTGCTGCCAGGGCACTTAAGACTGTGGTGCAAGGGATCTTGTTGTCATCTGATGGGTAAGTTTTATATTTCCAAGAAAAGTCTTTTGTTTATCTCCCTGTCCTCCAAGCTAAATATCTTCTGTTCCATTGTATCTACTATTGATAGATAGCCTAAATTATTTAGCATGCGTTAGCTTCAGTTGCACTTCGCATTTTATTTTGATTATTATTTTGAAATGGTCATCAATCAAGAGTTGTAGAATGTTGTTTTTGCTGGATAAATCTCCACTAAAGTGTCTTCGTTTCTGTTTAGATTTCCTATCTACATAAAATTCTATACACGGTATGAGAATGTTTTGTTCTGTTGGTGACTAATATATCTTCCAAGTCGTGTTTTCATTTACTAATTGACTGAATATATTCTGTTGAAGCCTTTTGGGGCTATCCATGAGTTTGAACTTTGACCATATGTTTTTACAACTAATATCAATTCAAACTTTGTATTGAGTTCTTTTAGTGGGTGAATTTCTCCTAAATTTCTATGTTACTGTTTGTATGTGTTTTCAGGGAGAAGCTCAACTCCATGAATCTTCTTCTATATATGGCTCCTATAGCAGTTATTTTCTTACTCCCTGCAACACTTTATATGGAGGAAAATGTGATAGCGATCACATTGGCACTTGGTAGAGAAGATATCAAAATTATATGGTACCTCCTATTTAATTCTGCATTGGCTTACTTCGTGAACCTGACCAATTTCTTGGTCACCAAACACACCAGTGCTTTGACTCTACAGGTATATACTTTCAGACAGTCCGATGCGATATTTTTCTCTTTATGAGTATCATGTCTAGTTGCCATAAACCATTATTATAAACTTAAGACGGAAACACTACTCATGTATTCATACCCATGATTTTGTATAGATATAGGATTGTATTTTCAGATATTAGCTACAAGAGAAGTTTATTGGTTAATTCTAATCAGTTTAAAAATGAATAAGGAA
Source organism: Asparagus racemosus (assembly GCA_037177215.1). NCBI lineage: Eukaryota > Viridiplantae > Streptophyta > Magnoliopsida > Asparagales > Asparagaceae > Asparagus > Asparagus racemosus. The sequence goes on along the minus strand of JBAKGM010000365.1, from coordinate 40,625,625 downwards.
ATCACGAGATTGTTATCCTTATCATTTGTAAACATTATTGGATGTCTCCATGAGGGTAACTACACAAAATCAGGTGCAGCATCGATGAAGCATCCTTAAGGGAAACTAACAGGGTAGTATTTTTCAAGTCATCAGCAATTTCATGCATATATAAGAAATTAGGAATGCCAAGAGTGCCTGATATCCTGAGTATGTTTCGACTACTATTCTTGCACTAACTTTGTAATGCTCAGAAACAGAGACAGACATGCATTAACTCTTATCCATAAATAGCTGAAGTTGTGGCCGTGGTGGGAAATCCATATCCAATTATCCAATACCATGGTCAAATCTTATAGGAGTATCGATGACTGTGAGAGTTACTCTACTCGTGTACTACAAGACACAAGAATGTGGTGTCCTTCCTTGAGAATTGCAATTAGAAATTATGAGTTTCTATGAACCCCATATTTTTGTGTCTTGTAGTAAAATCTAACCAATATTTAGCTTGTAACCAACTTCCCTAGGCCTGATCAATTTATTTTAATGCAAGTAGTATTATTTCCAATTCCCTTGTGCTCTATGGTTAATGTTCAAAAACATGGTTTAATTATTTGTGCGTGCTGGTAGCGCTTAACAATTAATGGGGTTACACGCTGATTAAACGAATTATGTGGAATTATGCTTTTTTGAATTTTTTAATACATATTTATTATTTATCATATGTAAAAATATATGAAATTCATAAAAATAGAAAATAAATTGAGAAAAAAAGATCGTTAAACATGCAATTGACGAATCGATAAATAGTTGGACTCGGCCTAATCACTTCTTGCCTTGCGTAGAAATTTATATGAGCTCCCAAATCCACAATCAATTGTGGACTATAACCACAAGTTTGATTGGTTTTGGCCAAGTTCACGGATTCTCGTGGATTATATAACCCACAAGTTTGGTCGTTTTGGCCAAATCACTTCTTGCTTTCCTGAATATATGTGTTTGTGTGTGCACAAGATCCGAAGTTTCATGATTTCTCGTGGACTTCACCCACAATCTTGGTCATTTTTTGCCAAATCACTTCTTGTTTTCCCGCATAGAAATATATATGTGAGCACCAAAGTTCATGATTTATATTGGTGATGTGATGAGAATTTTGTTGGAGATTGGTGATGATGATGATACTGGTTTGATGAGTGCATTATTTCTTGTGATGTGAATCTCATCACTGGTAATGATTTGATTTTGAATTATTGTCTTTAGTTTGATTTAGATCTGGTAATGTTTGAATTTGCAAGACACTGAGGAATTAGGTGTTGAAATATTTAGGCAAGCTCCTACATTCATGATTTTTCGTGAACTATAACCCACAGTTTTGGTTGCTTTCGGCTTTATCACGGCTTCTGGTGGACTTTAACCCATAATTTTTGCTCTTTTTGGCTAAATTATATCATGCTTTCCCGCATAGAAATATCTATGCGAGCTCCCAAATTCACGATTTCTCGTGAATTATATAACCAAGGATTAGGAATGCGCTAGGCGGCCTAGGCAGAGCCTAGCCAGTTTTCCTTTTTTTTATTTTTTAAGTACAATAAAAATGCCAATGTTATAGAAAGCTTTGGGGGAGAGGGTTATTGTTGGTATAATTTTGGGGTATGTGGGATAATTTTAAGGACTTTACTTTATGGTGATATTCATTGGGACAATGAAATTGAGACTTCACTTTACGATGTTATTCATTGGGATAATGAGATTGGGACAATTACCCTCACTTTTCCGAAAATTATCCCACTTCAATACAAACCTTTTATCCCAACCTTCAAAAATTACCCCATCTTAACTTTGGGATAATCATGGGGAAAGTGGGATAGTTCTGAAGCATTAATTTAATAAAACTATAATATATATTAATTGTATTATAATAAATAATATATCTTAATTATATTATATTATATTTTAAAACTTTGCTACAATGTAAGATAATAAAATATTATATAATATAACATTATTATATATCATTATCACATATTAGTTAATAATATTTCATATATTATAATATTAGTATTATATTATTATTCAATTACTTTATATTATTTAATATATATTTTATTAGTTAGAATAAAAATATTATTGTAGTGTTTTTATGATGTAAAATATTGTATTATAATCTAGTGTTTATATATTTAATATAATAATATATTAATTATATTACAATATAATTTAATATGATAATATATTCTATTATATAAAATATGTTAATTTATATAATAATTTACTATTTTCTATTATACTTTATTACATTAATTAATAGTCTCAAATATATTATCAATAATGTGATAGCTATAATATTAGATAATATTTGTTGTTACAATTAAAATAGTGATAATCTACTATATATTAAAGTATGATATTATATATAAAATTAATATAATATTAATATTTTAATAATAACATAATATTTTTTAATAATATTATATTGAAGAAAACAAAATTATAATATTTATATTTATATTAAATTATTTGAATAATGTATTAAATATATTGTTCGTATATTATATCAATTATTATATAATATATTATACTATTATAATATAATATAATATATTAATTAATGACATTAAACATAGTTATAATTAATTAGTAATTACAATTTAACATATTATATTTTAGTATAATGTAAAATAATGTATTATAGAATAATAACATACTAAATAATATACTAAACCAATTGTATAAATTATTTTAGACTTAACTGATAACTAAATATTATATTTTAATAAGGTGCCACGCCATCAAATATCCCACATGAATTGTCAAATCAAAACTTCAAATTGTCCCATTATACCAACTTGTCCCACTTTACCCCACTCAAAATATCTCAAAGGACCAATTAATCCCACTTGGCCCTAACTTGTCCCCACCAATAAGCCCCCCAGGCGTTAGATTGGCACCTAAGCATATTTCTTTTTTCGTTGAAGTTGTGGTGAAGGAGGTTTTGTTGAAGGTTGGAGGAGATAGGTGTTCATGTGGAGGCTGGAGGAGTTTGGAGGACGTGGAGACTGCAATGGAGGAAATCACTATCAATGCATAAAGGATTCAGTTCACATAAGCATACTAGGCTCTCATAGGCACTTCCAAGATCTAGGTGGGCAGTCTAGGTATCACCTAGGCGCTAGGCGCTAGGCGGGCGACCTAGGTACCACCTAGATCAGGCGTACGCCTAGGTGGACTAGGCGGATGTTTTTTAAAATATTGTATATAATCTACAATTTTGGTTGTTTTTAGTCAAATCACGATTTTTCGTGGATTAAAATGCACAATTTTCATCGTTTTTTACCAAATCAATGGTACTTACCCACAAATATTTATGCAAGCTCGCGAATTCACGATTTCTCATGGACTACCCACAATTTTTGTCGTTTTCGGCCAAATTATTTCTTGCTTTCTCATATAGGAATATTTATGCGAGCTCCCAAATTCACAATTTCTCGCAGAATGCAACCCACAGTTTTTGGTTTTTTCCAAATTATTTCTCATTGATTATAACCCACGGTTTTGTTCGGTTTGGCCATATTATTTATGCTTCTCCTCATAGAAATACTTATAAGCTCCCAAATTCACGATTTCTCGTGGATTAACCCACAACATTAGTCGTTTTCAGCTAAATCACAATTTCTCGTGGAATATAGCTTACAAATTTTGGTGCTTTTTTGGCCAAATATTTTCAACAAATTATTTCTTGCTTTACCGCATAGAAATATTTATGTGAGCTCCTAAATTTCTGATTTCTTGTTGAATATAACAAACGATTTTGGTCATTTTCAGCCATTTCACTTCTTGCTCTTCCACAAAGAAATATTTATGCGAGATTCCATAATCATAATTTCACATGAATTATAATCCACAATTTTGGTCATTTTCGACAAATTATTTCTTGCTTTACCGCATAGAAATATTTATGTGAGCTTCTAAAATCTCGATTTCTCGTTGAATATAACCACGATTTTGGTCATTTTTAGCCATTTCACTTCTTGCTCTTCCACAGAGAAATATTTGTGCTAGATTCTATAATCACAATTTCTCGTGAACTATAATCCACAAGTTTGGTCATTTTAACAGAATCACGATTTCTTGTTAATTTCAGCCCACACTTTTGGTTGTTTTTAACCAAATTATTTTTGTTTTGCCGCATAGAAATATTTTTGCAAGCTCCCTAATTCTCAGTTTCTTGTGGACTATAACCCACAATTTTGGTTGTTTTCAGCCAAGTCAATTCTTGCTTTCCCGCATAGAAATATTTATGCGAGCTCCCAAATTCACATTTTTTCGTGGACTATTACCCACAATTTTGGTCGTTTTTGGTGAAATCACTTGTTTTTCCGCACAAATATTTATGCGAGCTCCCAAATTCACAACTAGTTGTGGATTATAATCCATAATTTTTGGTCTTTTTTTGCCAAATCACTTGCTTTTTTGCACAGAAAAATTTATGAGTTCCAAATTCATGATTTCTCGTAACAATTGTGGTGGTTTTTGGCTAAATCGCGTTTTCTCGTGGGTTTGGACTATATCACATTTTTTATCGTTTTTGGCCAACTTAGTTCTTCCTTCCCCACATAAATATTTATGCAATCTCCCAAATTCACGATTTCTCGTGAGCTTTAACCCATAATTTTGGTCATTGGGTCAAATTATTTCTTTTTTTCACATAGAAATATTTATGAGCTTCCACATTCTCCATTTCTCATGAATTATAACCAATGATTTTGGTCGTTTTCTGCCAAATTAATTCTTGCTTTCCTGCATTGAAATATTTATGTGAGCTCCATATTCACGATTTGTCATAGAATGTAGTCCGTAATTTTGGTCTCTTTTCGCCATATCACTTCTTGCTTTTCCGCTTAGAGATACTTATTTGTGTGACTTTCCATATCCACGAATTCTTGCCTTTCCATATCCACGAATTCTTGTGGATTATAGCCCCACAATTTTGGTTGTTTTCATCCAAATTTCTCATGGTCTATATAGCCCACAATTTTGGCCACTTTTAGCCGAATTATTTCTTACTTTTCCGCATTGAAATATTTATATGAGCTCCTAAATTCATGATGTCTCATGAACTATAACCCATAATTTTGGTCGTTTTTCACCAAATCACGATTTCTAGTGGACTTTAACCCACAATTTCAATCATTTTTGGCCAAATTAGTATTGCTTTCTTGCATTGAAATATTTTTATGAGCTCCTAAATTTTACGCTTTCTTGTGAACTATAACTCACGATTTTGGCCGTTTTTGGCCAAATCACGATTTCTCGTGGACTTTAACCCACAATTTTTGTTGTCGTTTGCTAGATCATATCTTGTTTATCCACATAGAAATATTTATGTGAGCTCCCAAATTCACGATTTCTCGTGGACTATTACCCACAATTTTGTTATAACCCACAATTTTCACCATTGTTGGCCAAATCACATCTTATTTTCTTACATTGAAATATTTAAGCAAACTTCAAAATTGACAATTTCTCGTGGATTACAACCCTCAATTTTGGTCATTTTCGGCCAAACCACGTTTTCTCGAGGATGATAACCCACAATTTGTCATTTTGGCTAAATTATTTCTTGCTTTTGTGCATTGAAATATTTATGCGAGCTCCCAAATTCACAATTTCTCGTGGATTATGATTCACAATTTTCGTCTTTTTACCAAATCGCTTTCGGTTTTCCGTACAAAAATATTTATTCGAACTCTCGAATTTAGGATTTTCTGTGGACTACACAATTTTGGATGTTGTTGGCCAAATCATGATTTCTCGTGGACTATAACTCACAGTTTTTATTGTCTTTTTTTGACAAATCAATTCTTGCTTTCTCACAAATAAGTTTGTAAGCAACCTCTAAATTCACGATCTCTTGTGGACTATACCCACAATTTTGATCGTTTTCGATGAAATTATTTCTTACTTTCCCGCATAAAAATATTTTTGCGAGCTCCCAAATTCTCAATTTCTCGTGGACTATAATTAACTATTTTGGTCATTTTCTGCTAAATCAATTTTCCCGCATAGAAATATTTGTGTGCTTCCAAGCTCACGATTTGTCATGGAATACAGTCCACAATTTTGGTTATTTTAGCCATATCACTTTTTACTTTTTTGCGTAGAAATATTTATGTAAGTTTCCATGTTCATGATTTCTTATGGATTATAACCCACAATGTTGGTCCATTTTTAGCCTAACCAGTTAATGGTTTCCAGCATAGAAATATTTATTAGAGCTCCTAAATTCACGATTTCTTGTGTACAATAACCCACAATTTTGGTCATTTTTAGCCATATCACTTCATAGAAATATTTATGTGATTTTCCATATTCACAATTTCTCGTTAATTATAACCCATAATTCTAGTTGCTCTCAGCCAAACCAAATTCTTGATTTGCCGCGTAGCAGTATTTATGCGAGCTCCCAAATTCACGCCTTCTCTTGGAGTATAACCGACAATTTAGGTCGTTTTGGTCAATTATTTACTGCTTTTGAGCATAGAAATATTTATGCGAGCTCTCAAATTTACAATTTTTTGTGAATTATAATCCCTAATTTTGGTCCTTTTTTGCCAAATCACTTAGTTTTCCGTGTAGAAATACTTGTGTGCTCCAAAATTTAGGATTTTGCGTGGACATGACCCACAATTTTGGTAGTTTTCGGCCAAATCATGATTTCTCGTGAACTATAACACAATTGTGGTCGTTATTTGCGAAATTATTTCTTGCTTTCCCAGATAGAAATATTTCAAATAGAAATATTTATGTGAGCTCCCAAATTGTCGATATCTTGTGTGACTATAACCAACAATTTTGGTCATTTTCTGCCAAATAAATTATTGATTTCCCGCATAGAAATATTGATGTGAGCTTCCAAGTTCACGATCTGTCATGTAAAATATTCCTTAATTTTGGTTGTTTTTCACCATATCACTTGCTTTCCGCTTTGAGATATTTATGTGAGTTTCCCTATTCACGACTTCTTGTGGACTATACAGCCCACAATTTTGGTCATTTTCATCCAAGTTTCTTGTGGAATATATATCCCACAATTCTGGTCATTTTTAGCCAAATTATTTCTTACTTTCCTGATAGAAATATTTATGGGAGCTCCCAAATTCAGGATATCTTGTAATTTGTAACCCACAATTTTGGTCATTTTTCACCAAATCATGATTTCTCGTGGACTTTGACCCATAATTTCGATTGTTTTTCACAAAATTAGTTTGGCTTTCCTGCAAAAAAATATTTATGTGAACTCCCAAATTTCATGGTTTCTCCTGAACTATAACTCACAAATTTGCCGTTTTCAACCATATCACAATTTATTGTAGACTTTAATCCATAATTTTTGACGTTTTTTGCCGAATTATATCTTGTTTTCCCGCATAGAAATATTTATGTGACCTTCCAAATTCACGATTTCTCGTTGACTTTTACCCATAATTTTTGTTGTTTTCAGCCAAATCACAATTTCTTGTGGACTATAACCCACAATTTTTGCCTTTTTTGCTAAGTTAATTCTTACTTTCTTACATTAAAATATTTATTCAAACTTCAAAATTGACGATTCCTCGTGGACTACAACCCACAATTTTGGACGTTTCGGCCAAACCACGATTTCTCGTGGACTATAACCCCACAATTCTGGTCAGTTTGGCCAAATTTATTTCTTGATTTTGTGCATAGAAATATTTATGCAAGCTCCCAAATTCACGATTCCTTATAGATTGCGCATAGAAATATTTATGCAAGCTCCCAAATTCACGATTCATTATGGATTATGATCCACAATTTGGGTCTTTTTTTTGCCAAATCATTTAGTTTTCCGCACAGAAATATTTATGCAAGATCTCAAGATTTCTTTTGGACTAGAACCCACAATTTTGATCTTTTTTGACTAAATCATGATTTCTCATGGAATATAACACACTTTTTGTCGTTTTTGGTCAGATCAATTCTTACTTTCCAATAGACAAACATAGGGTAAATTGCACAAAAATAACATAAAGTTTCCTGTTTTGACAATCAAATACCACAAGTTGCATTTTGGTACAAAAAATGCTATAAAGTTCCTAAAATTTGCATGTTATTACCATCGATCATGCTAACGTGGAAATTTTCACCCGAATGTTTCTCTATGAACTTACTAATTTTAGAGTTTTCTAACCATTAATATTTGTTAAAATTTTCATTAGAAATACTCCAACTCTTCTAAAGTAGAAGCAAGACAAGCTTGAGAAGAAATTTGGTTGATTAATAGCAAATTTAACAAATATTATTAGTTAAAAAGCTCTAAAAATAGTTATGTAAGTATCATAGAGAAAGATTCGGGTGGAAAGTTTCACGTTTGCATGATCGATGGTAGTAACGTGCAAATTTTGAAAATTTTGTGGTATTTTTTTGTACCAAAATGCAACTTGTGGCAAATAATTGTTAAAATGGGAAACTTTATAGTATTTTTGTGCAATTTAGCCATAAATATTTAAGCAAGCTACTAAATTCATGATCTCACGTGGACTATAACCCAGTATTTTGATCGTTTGCGACCAAATTATTTCTTGCTTTCCCGCATAGAAATATTTATGCGAGCTCCCAAATTTTTGATTTCTCATGTATTATAACCAATAATTTTGGTTGTTTTCTGCCAAATCAATTCTTATTATTCCGCATAGAAATATTTATGTGTGCTTTCAAATTCACAATTTGTCATAGAATGTAGTGCACAAATTTGGTCATAGCCATATCATTTCCTTTTTTGCTTAGCAATATTTATAGCAGTTTCCATATTCACGATTTCTCATAGACTATAGCTCGCAATTTTGGTAGTTTACATCCAAATTTCTCATGGACACAGCCCACAATTTTGGTCACTTTTAGCTAAATTATTTCGTACTTTCCCACATAGAAATATTTAGGCTAGCTCCCAAATTCACGATGGCTCTTGAACTATAATCCACAATTTTGATCTTTTTTCACCAAATCACGATTTCTCGTGGACTTTATCCCTCAATTTCAATAGTTTTGTATCAAATTAGTATGGCTTTCCTGTAAAGAAATATTTATGTGAGCTCCTGAATTTCATGGTTTCTCATGAACTATAACTCACAAGTTTGTCGTTTTTTACTAGAGCACGATCTCTCGTGGACTTTAGCCCATAATTTTCGTCGTTGTTTGCCAAATTATATCTTGTTTTTCTGCATAGAATATTTATGTGAGCTCTCAAATTCACTTTTTCTTGTGGACTATTATCCTCAATTTTTGTTATTTTCAAGTAAATCACAATTTCTCTTAGACTATAACCCACAATTTTCGCTATTTTTGGCCAAATCACTTCTTACTATCTTACATTGAAATATTTATGCAAACTACAAATTGACGATTTCTCGTGGACTACAACCCACAATTTTGGTCGTTTTCGGCCAAACCACGATTTCTCGTGGACTATACCACAATTTTGATCGTTTGGCCAAATTGTTTTGCTTTTCAACATAGAAATATTCATACGAGCTCTCAAACTCATGATTTTTCGTGAACTATAACCCACAATTTTGGTCGTTTTTAGCCTAATCGCTTCTTGATTTTCCACTTGGAAATATTTATGAGAGCTCTCAAATTCACGATGTCTCGCGGACTATAATCCACAATTTTGGTTGTTTTTGGCCAAATCATTTCTTGCTTTTCCGCATAAAAATATTTATGCGAGTTCCCAAATTCTTCGTAGACTATAACCCACAGTTTTGGTCTTTTTTGGTGAAATCGCGATTTCTCATGGGTATAACCTGCAATTTTGGTTGTTTTTTGCCAAATTATTTCTTGCTTTCCTGCGTAGAAATATTTATGCTAGCTTCAAAATTTACGATTTCTCGTGGATTGTAACCCACAAATTTTGTTGTTTTCGGCTAAATCATGATTTCTCATGGACATAACTCATAAAATTTTCGTCGTTTTTGGCCAAATTATATCTTTCTTTACTGCATACAAATATTTATGCGAGCGCCTAATATTATGATTTCTTGTGGACTATAACCTACAATTTTAGTTATATCTTTTGTTTCTTTAGCCAAACCTCCTATGGATTATATAACCCATCTCCTATGTGAAGAAACATCACCCTAGTTATCCAGGATATATTCAATCTGCATAAATTGGGGATGAATTATTTTAGACCAGTGTCCACCAAAAATGTAAAAATGCTCATCTAGCCATCATTAAGTTTATCAACCTGTCGAGGTTTATTAACGCTGAAAAAACGAATAGATCTGCCTGATATTTGTATCTCTTTCTTGACTAGAAATATCTTGTTTACCGCATCTAGAATCATTCCATGATAACTTGTTTTCTTACTGACACTCAACATTTTAAACATTGTATTCAATTAGAAAAAGAAGAAACAGGACTTTACTGCATGATGCCTTGTTGTTTTGTGACCATTACCATTTTAAACATTGCATTCAACGCGAAAGAGAAGAAACTGAACTATGTAGAAGAAGCAGGACTTTACTGCCATTGAAACAAAGGGTTAATTGCGGATAGACCTCCTGTACTATCGCCCAATTGAGGATAAACCTCCAGTAGTTCTTTTGTTGCAGATAGACACCTGAGTGAAATGTTTTTGACTCTTTTACCCTTAGGGTGACAAAATTGTTCGTTGACAAATTGACCTCCTGAGGGTAAACGAGTCAAAAAAAATTCACCCAGGGAGTCAAAAAAGTTTCAGGTAGTCCACCCGCAATGGGGCGAAAGTACAAGGGGTCTATCCAGAATTAACCCTTGAAACGAAAGATGGTAAAAATAAGATCTGGTATCTCTGCTATAGTATTAGGTATAAGAATATGTTGATAACATTAACATGTATCAAGATTACACAGATACGTAACATATCCAGAATAAACCCTTGAAACGAAAGATGGTAAAAATAAGATCTGGTATCTCTGCTATAGTGTTAGGTATGAGGAATATATTGATAACATTAACATGTATCAAGATTACACAGATACGTAACATATCTATAACCCTAAAACCGTACCTGTTTCTTCCAGGTTCTTGGCAATGCTAAAGGTGCTGTTGCAGTGGTGGTCTCGATTCTAATATTCAGGAATCCTGTATCAGTTACAGGGATGCTCGGTTACTCCCTTACAGTGTTTGGAGTATTTCTTTATAGCGAAGCAAAGAAGCGCAACAAATGAGAATCTTTTTAAGGAACAAAGTCCTCGGGTTACTTTTATTTAACTATATTGTGGCCATCAAGAGGGCATTTACCGTTGTACCCTAATTTTTTTTGCTAAATACCCGAGGGGTTTCTTCCTGCATCATCAACAAAGAACATTGGTGAGATAGTAGAAATTACCAATAAGAAGTCATCGCCTTGGTTTCTATTTTTAGCAATGCCCACCAAATTGGTGGTGGTCTATATCCTGTTCTATTAATTTTAAGGAGGACATTTGTTATGTTTCAGTCATTTTTTTATCAAGAAATTCTTGTAACTGTAAGAGCATACAGATCAGATTTTGGCACTTTCCAATTTGTTGATGAATATGAGAGTAATGTGATTGTATTTATACTTATTTGGGATGCCGAATTTGTTCATAGGGAATTTATCCATAATATATGAGTATGAAGGTTGATATGTACAATAATCATTAAATTTGAGCAAATGGCATTCTTATTATTGTTGATTGATTATCCTTATTAGTTTAGCCTAAATACTTAGTTTTTACCGTTTTAATAGCTAGTGAAATGCTTGATTCTGGAAGAGTATAGAAGAGGAAGCAATTATATAATTTCTTCTCTCTATTTTTAGCACGCCAATGTTCATTGTTAAACTTGAAACCTTTTACGTTGCACTCTCATTTTTATTATCTAATGTTTAATTTGCTAACTCCCATTACCAACTCTCAATTCTTTTACCACTGACAGGATGACTTTAATACTGAATTAAAAGAAAAATGATTGTGAATAATCGTCGCTAACTATCAAATTGTGATCAGTATTGTATGATCTCTTCTTGTTTCAGATGCTAGAATTCGTTTTCTCATGCGAAAATTTTAAAGCCCAAGAACCGTCCAATGGTTGGCAAAAGGAGATTCTCAAGTGTCCGTGTTCGATTCCCCATCCCTAATTCACCTACTGTTACAGTTAGGGGTGGTAAAGGATCGAATCGAATCGAATACTAAGGTGTTCGTATTTGTATTTGTTTAAAATTATCAAATTCGAATGTGGACTCTAATATTCATATATGGAGTTTACGAATTCGAACTCGAATACTTGGTATTTGATAAATATT
>JBAKGM010000365.1:40563111-40604872 GCA_037177215.1 Asparagus racemosus | reverse complement strand
CATTTTACAGTTTTGCCGTGTCCCGTACCCGTACCCGCACCCGTACCAGTACCCGTACCCGTTTCCATGCAACTTAGCTGTGAGGTAAGAGTTTTGACCTTGGTGTAAATCCAAAAGCGTTTGCAGTCTTCGTCCAAACAAGAACATCTAAATTTCCTGCAGGATTTTATATGCCATGATCCTCCACATTGCAAAAAAGTGAACTCACGTAACATGTATTACATGTTGATATCAGTAAGAAGACTGTTAGATACATTTAATCCTCTATTTTTAAAGCATCTAATGGTAGTATAAAAATTGCAAATTGAATAGAACCAAGATAAGCATTGACACTAACAACTGTGTAAAAGATAGACAGCTGCACACAACCACTGCACATTCAAATAAACTTATGCTTCAAATTTGTCAGAGATTTTAAGAAATAATCATACTAAGGCTTCTGACTTTTTAACATCCAGGCTTCCAACTTTCACCATTAGAAATGATCACAACAATCCTGGGACAGGAATACAGTTCAGCTATAGATTTATCAAGCAGAATAGGATGATATGCTACATAATCAAATGAGAATATGAACTTACAAACAGAGTTCCTTTTACCAATACTTGAAACTTGAAAATGAACAGCTATATGTTAATGGGATATATGATCATTTTGGTAGATGAATAGATAGCTCACCTGTGTTTCATTGCTGAAGTTAAAGAAAATTTCCTGAAACATCACTCCAGTGCTATGTTACATGGGTACTTCGATTAGGAAGTCATACCCATACCCGACACGTATCCGTACCCGTACCCAAACCTCTTGGACACTTCTTGAATATATGCATATGTTTATTCGGGCTTATACTCAATTATATAATACATGTTTTAATTTAAAACGCTCCTCATACATTTCCTGAATGTATATTCTACACTTTACATCTATTTCTTGTATATTGATCTTATGTAAATTATTAATTTTAATACATATAAATATACATAATTTGCACATATATAGTTGTGTCCCTATACCCTACCTTTTACAAATTTGCCATGTCCTGTACCCGTACCCGTAGCCATGCAACGTAGCTCCAGTGCAAGTTAAATAAGAAAACAACACCAATGATGGAATGTCTAGATCCCAATATTTAACCTGAAATATCTGAAATTTCACACCATTTGTAATTGGCCAAAACCTGACAGTTCAACACATCTGGGACAGAATTGCCTATCAGGTAGCACCCCCTGTATCTACAGAAGCAGCTGAGATTTTTTTTTTTTTTTGGTGGTGGTGGTGGTGGTTGTGGGGGGGGGGGGGGGTGAAACCCCACCCTTTCCCCCTGAACTTCTGTTTTTTTGGGAAAATTGCTGCAGTTTCTGTTGTTTGTAAAAATTCAGAAATGATAACAACTATTATTAATCACATCAAATTAGATATTCATAAATAACTGCTTTCCCTTTGTTAGAGTGTTGCCAAATGTTGAGCAGAGGGATAATGCTTGGAAAATATCTCTAACTTTCTTATCTAAAAGAATGAAAATTCTTAAATTTGCGTAAGTTAAAAGGTACTTATCCAGCTAAACAAGGAAAAGGCTAGGCTGCTAAACGTTAGAGTTGATCAATGTTTTCACAACAGGCTTTCTTAATTAGTGTTAAAAAACTAAAATTGATCAAATTCTTAATGTAAGTTGGAACATTAACACTTATACGTTAAAAACTCTAAGCATCGAAGGACCAGCATTACCTTGATGTTAATTATGCACTCGACAGTTAACACGGGATCTGAAATATAGATAACGTAGAAAGATAAGCAAACAAATTACTGGCAAGACCTTTATGTAATAATTCATCAAATTTCTACCTTTTTTTTTGGGACAGAGTTATATACAGAAACTTCATTAGTTGCCACTGATAGATATTCCTATACAACATGGACTCATAAATCTAAAGGATCTTTTTTGAGAAGCAGCAGTACCTTTTAGATAGTGATAATAGACCTTGAAGATGAACTCTTCAAGTGCACCTTCGAGCAAAGAAGACTAGCTCCATTCAGAAACATGTCCATCCACGCACTGGTTTCTATCTGCTGCTTGAACCACCAGAACAAGCACCATGTCAAGCGACAGATATACTGTAACATGCACTAAATAATGAACTGATTGAACTTTCTCTTTTGTATGATAGTAGAGTATGTCCAGATGGGGAACAATAAGAATGTGATGTAAACAGTAAAGTTCAAGATTCGGAAACTCAAAAAAATCAATGAGGTATAAGCAAAAACTTCAGAAGTATGTATTATTGGAAACAGTAGGTATTTCATGAAGTCGAAACTAAATCATTGAACATAGCCATTGACTATCAATTAAACTAAATGTGAACATATGAGATCACTCTTTAAGCAAGATATATGTATAGTTAGAACATTAATACGGGTATCCTGACAATCCTCTTTTGTCAGTAGTTAAGTGTTCCAGACAAGCATAATTAAGTGTGAGAAATTACAAAACAATCAATAGAGATGTACAGTAATGTTTATGGTAATTACAAAATCATATACAGTGGTATAATTAAGTGACATATAGAATTTAAGAATGCTCCTGAAACCTTTAAGCTAAAGTCTAAAATCTGCATGTCAATTTAGTGTCATAGATTTTACACAATCCCGTAATGGCTTCCCTCTTTCTTTTGAGTACATTTGATTGTGAGAAGTGTAATTCTAACCTCATGTTAGCAAAGAAAAATAAAAAAATATTAGGTCAGTCCACATTTTAAAGATGTCCGTTACAATTCTGACTACTGGAAAACCAGAGAGTTCTACTGAGTAACATTGGAAGGTTGTAAAGTGGTGAAATGCTTATCCCTGCCTTTGAATGTCATATCTTGATATTGGTCATCTAGCAAATGCTTATACGAATTAAGTTAAAATTATATTGGAATAATAATCCTTATCAATCAACATATATTTTAAGAGTTTCATTATGCGTGGCAATCTTTTTCATATATCTAGCCAGTAGCCAACAGCAAAAAGTATTGAAACTCAGTGCTGAATCTGCTGACGAAGTTGACTATGATTGCCAAAGCACTAGAGCAAAATTATGAATTAAAAAAATAAAAAAAATTATCTTACCTTTTCGGATCATGCTTTCCCGTACGATGTCAATCAACCAATTAGTAAATAACTAAATATCATGCAAACCGCAGAAATCTATCCATAAATGCCTTTGTTTGAACTCCAAGCATACACACTTTCGTATGTACACCACGAACCACAAGGCAATCAGTTTTTCGCCACACACCTATACACAAAAAATACAATATCAAAGGCTATCAACAGAGATTACCAGATAAAAGAACTATTAGACATCAGAGAATCATTCTACAGGATAGTCAGTGCATATATAAGACTATTGAACTAATTCTGACTTTAACATGCAGAGTAAAACTGAAATACGAGGCAAAAAAACATAAATCAATAGCTTAATACCAAATCCAACCTACAAAATGCGCAACAGAAGAAATCTTTACCTAATTAACCAAGATATTTTTTGTTCTCAAGCAAAAATTAACTTGCATATCGAAGAACACTCATCAACATTCTTAGAGTTATGAATGTATACCTTTTCTGGCTTGTACACAACCAGTTTTGATGTGTACAGTAGTCAGATGGGGTTTTCGAGTTCGAGACCCCATCCTTTCTCTCAAAAGAAAATTTTCACATATCCTATCCGGGATCCCCATATGAAATTCTAACCGGTTTAGGAATTAAGATTAGATGGTACCAATGTTATGACATCCTTCGAAGATTATTCATACTTTACATAAAATTTCTCAGTAATGTAGTAACTTCTCCAATAAATTGGTGTCAGAACCATATATCAAGTAAAACCCTAATTCAAAGCTCTGTGAACCTCTTCAATGGCGTATCAGACGAATACATAGAATGAAATAGTAAATTCTCAAGCAAAATATTAAAAAAATAAATCTAAAACCCTAATTCATCTCCGTTACCTTCAAAGCTCCATAGATCCCGCCAATGGCGTGTCAAGAGAATACTCGGTATTTTACCCGCCATGGATCTGAGGCGATCGTCCACGTAGCAGTACAGAAACACGATCATCAGCATCGCATTCTTCTTCTTGACGCTGCTGCTTTGGAAATGGCTAGGGTTTCAGCGGGATCGCCATGGGAACGAAATCGAGCAAAAAATTTAGGCGCTTCCATTTCTTTTCGAACTGAGCTGCTGCTACGAAGAGGGCTAATGGGCCGTGGGCTAACTTAATTAGATCCCCAATTGCTTGTTCTTGGGCCTGATTTTTTATTTGGCCTGATACAGTATATGGCACGCGGAATAAATTAAAATAGGTTTTACGTTGAATAAATTTAAATAAATTAAAATAGTTTTTACGCTGACGCATACTTTTTCCCTAGTTTTGCAGAGTTAAACTGAAATGGAATTTTTTGCAAATGTAGAGTGAAATCCCTCATACTGCATCGATGTTAACTATGGAAAATTAAGAAATCGGAGAAGCAAAGCTTGTTTTTTTTTTAAAGAGCTCTTCAAAAACAAGGAATATTTCTAACTTATGGAAATATATGTTTTCACCACAACAATATGTAGTTTTTGATAATTTTGAATTGTTGAGATTAACTTTTTTAATTAAAACCGCCTTGGTTAACCTTCCTCTTGTCATGGAGCATCATCCATATATTTTTAAATTATAACGTGTTTTCTACTTTTAAGATTGATTGGAATTTAATGTCATCGAGAGGTCTTGATAATTTGAAAGTGTTAAAATTGAAATTTAAAGTCTTCCAGAATTACCAGATTTTAGAACTCAGGCTAATTGCAATTAAATTTTTCATTATGCTTTAATTAGTAACTCCACAAAACTAAGCTTAGTGGGATAACATTCGTAGGACAAAGCCCGAGACAAGATTGGTTTGGTGCTTTTATTTTAATTTTTGGCCTTAAACAAGTTTTCTTTCAAACTGCTCTTTTCCAATACTAAAGAAAAATTTGTTGAGAACTGGTTTCTATTTATTTATTTATTTTTTCTTTTCTTTATTTTTTTCAAATACCAAACACAACCTTAATTTTGTAACATAAAACTAACTTAGCTTGGTGTTTTTTTTATGTCTTTATAATTCCCAATTTCTTTGTAAAAGTTTTTGAAGTAAAAAGGCTAAATAGCATTTAAATACCTTATAGTTTCACTCCTTTATCACTTACATATCCTCAGTTGTATTTCGTAGCATTTATATACCCTTAGTTGGTCAAAATTGTCAAGGTAATGCCCTATATTTTGCAAACATAAAAATTTTCATCCGAAAGTTTCTATATAGCATTCATATGTTAATTTCAGAGCTTTTTAACCATTAATATTTATTAAATTACTATTAAATCTACCCAAATTTTAATTTAGTTGTGTTACAATTCTATTACAAAAATAGAATTTGAAAAGATTTAACAATGAATTGAACAAACTTAATAGGGAGAAAGTTATAAGATTAGCATATAAATATTATATGGAAACTTTTGGATAAAAATTTTTACATTTATAAAATATAGGGTATCGACATGCCAGTTTTAACTAATTAAAATATATAAATGCTATAAAATATAAGTGATGATATATAAATACTAAGAGAGTGAAACTATAAGGTATTTAAGTGCCGTTTAGCTAAATAAAAATGCCAACAAGCATCAATGGTCAGAGAGGTAAATTAAGAGGCACGTGTCAACTAGTGGTTGCAGGGGGTGTTTTGGTACGCTGTATCAGATAGCTGTCCTTTTAGACGTTGCAGCCCGCCAATTTCCCACTATCTGATCACGCCAAAAAAGTCTGTAGATGTGGGGCCCAGCTGATGTTGGCTAATATTCCAAGCGCGTCGGGTACACCAACTCGTTGCACAAGCGCTTAACCCGAAAACCTATCTAACCCGACCCAATAACATATAATGTCGGTTCGGATCATTGACCCGTACCCATTCTTGTTGTACTGAAAACCCACACTGGGTGCAAATTATTAGTTTGGATATTAGATGTGCGGATTTATCTAACTCTTAGTTATTGGAGACAGTCGTCGCAATTGATAGAAATATTTATTTGACTCTAACAATTCACGGTAATTCTTAATACGTATTTCAGCGCTACTGTGTAATCATATTTACACGCAGGAGTTCTCTAACTATTAAAAGTTCGAAATGACCCATAAGATTGCAGGGTAACCCATGCAAGTTTCTTGGTCCAGAAATGTCATTGATTTATTGTGAGGATATAGACTCAAGATATCAGGAAATGTTAATCTAACAATACATAAGGAGAATACAATGAAGCAATCAAAAATAAGAATGACAACTTTTAAATGTGCAAAAGCGCAATCACTTTGTGATGGATGCACATGTAGAAGATAACAATAGGATGGTATGGATGCTCACAAGTCGACACTTTCACCCTTCTTTTATGCAAATCAAAAAAGTTACCCTTATCTGTCGCGTTCTTTGTAATAATGTGCATATCTGCATGAACGTTATTGGATATTAGAATTTCCCGAGCTACACCATTGAATTATATGTTTCCGAATTCTAACCAAAGAAAAAGTCACTCAACAGCTAAACCTATAAAAAAATTTCTTCTTACTATTAGGCATTACCTATTCGAGTCGGGTCAAATTCTACAATTTGCCCAGACCCGTGTCCTCCAATTACGACTCTTATCTTTTGACCGAGATCCGACCCTTTTCGTTTCGGGTCGGATCCAAAACAGTTTGGTGCAGCTTAACTTAAATAAAACCGCGGGTAAAGCTTAACGTTTTCCTCTCAAACCTGGAATAAAAAAGAGAGACAGCGAGCTCAGTATCTTCCACTGAGAGAGGAAATTGCTCGTCAACGGCCGTTGCTTTCGCTTCTCTCTGTAAGTCTTCGCCAAACTCTCTCCTTTATTATTTTAAAATAAATTTTTTAGAAGAAAATTGTGGGTTCTTAACTAATTTTAAATTCTCTGCGCCTTTTGCTCTCAATTATTGTCCGAGAAATCATTTGACCCGAGATGCCTCTTTGAATGAATTTGGAAATTTTGATTTTGAGTCTTGAATTGAGCTCAAAGGGGGACAAGGGTATTTTTTTTCCCTATTCTTTCCTATTTTTTAATTTTATGTTTGCAGATAGAGAAATTTTGAAGCTCGTGTGAGTGATGAATCTTGTTTTTTATTGACTTTTTGTTGCTCAACCTCAATTTTTAAACTCAATAGCAAGTAATAAGATATTTAAGCTTCGGTCTTTTTATATTTTAATTTCCCTAAAATTTAAGTCTTCATTTAGAGACTTCGAAGCCATTTGAACGACCAAAAGCTTTTTCTTCTTGTGTTTTCAGCCCTCAATTTCAATATGTTGAATTCAAGACAAAATGCTAGCATCTTTAAATTCGACCCGTTTTTGTTATTTAATCGATAAATTATGTGACCTGAACTGTGAATTAAAAATAAAAATTCGCTATGCCTTTTTTTTTTTTTTTTTTGAGAAAATTTGCTTTGCCACTGAGAATATCTGAAAACCATTTGAATGATAATCTTTTTTCTTGTTGAGTTTTCAGTGCTCAACCTCAATTTGTCGATTCTTAGAAAAATTTGGGATAAAGGCTTTTGATGTTGTTGTAACCTCAATTTATTGAATACAATACAAAACATAAGATCATTAAACTGAGCCAGTGGAGTTATCCAACATCAAAAAAACAAAAACAAAAAAAAAAGGGAAAAAAAAAAAGAAAAAAAAGGGACCAGT
Source organism: Asparagus racemosus (assembly GCA_037177215.1). Classification (NCBI taxonomy): domain Eukaryota; kingdom Viridiplantae; phylum Streptophyta; class Magnoliopsida; order Asparagales; family Asparagaceae; genus Asparagus; species Asparagus racemosus. The sequence goes on along the minus strand of JBAKGM010000365.1, from coordinate 40,597,112 downwards.
GGTAATTGGTATGACCTGAAATAACAATTTAAAATTAAATTTTACTTTAAAGTCTCCATTGAGAAGCTTTGAACTTTTATGGCCATTTGAGTGGCTAATCTGTATCTTATTGGGTTTTCAGAGCTGAACCTCTATTTGTCAAATTCAATACAAGACACTAATATACCAGTCTTTTTTTAGTTTAGTTGACTATTTTTTTATGACCTGAACTGTGAATTAAATTTTAAAATTTTCTCTGTAATCTTCATTGAAAATCTTTGAGGCCTATTTGAATGATTAATCTTCACTCTACTTGGTTTTTCAGTGCTAATTTTTGTTGGATACAGTGCAACATGTTAAGATCTTTAAAATTGAGCCTCTATGTAGTTTAATTGATAATTTTATGACTTGAGCTGTTAATTAAAATTTAACATTTTCTCTGTAGAGAGGAGTGTGATGTTCTTGGCTAAAGCTATGGAGAGTTCTAATCGGAAGAAAATAATGACAAAGCAATTGACAGGAAAGAGGGACGATACTCCTCTTCATTCAGCTGCTCGAGCTGGAAATTTTGTTGCAATGGAAGAAATTATTTCGGAAACTAAGGACGAGGAATTGAAGGATTTGTTGTGTAAGCAGAATCAAGCTGGAGAGATAGCTCTTTATGTCGCTAGTGAGTATGGGCATGCTGATATGGTGAAGGAATTGGTTAGGTACCATAACCTTGAAACTGCTGGAATAAAGGCCAAGAATGGTTATGATGCACTTCATATAGCAGCCAAACAAGGGGATTTAGGTACTATTTTGTGTAAATCTATGACTTTTACAGGTTTTATTGTGTAGTACGTGCTGCAAAAAATTGAATTTACTGATGAAATTATATACATTCTTCAGTTTTCAATGTATGAACTTTTGATGATATTATAGTACCAAGTTTCTGTTATTCTATCAACGTATCTTCTCCACTTACTGAAGTTTTTCCCCCTAGATAGTATATTTTTCAAATGGCAGTGAAATTTTTTTTCCTCTGAAATAGAGCGGTGGGAACAAGCCTCCTGATTGTTCCAATAACAAGGAGGATTTTAACTTAACATCCCATGGAAAATAGAAGACAATAAAATTCTTTACAAAATAAAGTGCATCATACATCCCAAAATCCTAAGAAAGAAAGCATCAACTAAAGATAAACACAAAGGAGTCCTCTGTCTGCAGGGAGCATTTAAATATCATTCCCTTAATCTTCACAGCATGCTTTGGAGTTGTTATTATGCCATTTCATAAGGATTTAGGTTCACTGATATTGGAAAATCTGGCACCTATAATTCATTTTTGGATGATATATGATACTTTACTATATGCCTCATCAAAAAATGCATCAATAATTTGATAAATATAATGTTTTTGAACTGATTAAGTAACTAAATTGGCCAGATATTGTGAAGGAACTTCTGAAGTCACTTCCGGAACTTGCCATGACTGCTGCTGATTTATCAAACACAACCTCATTACACACTGCTGCAGCACAAGGTCATGTTGAGGTAGTAAAACTCCTCTTTGAAGCTGATGCTACTTTGGCAAAGATTGCGAGGAGCAATGGTAAAACTGCACTACATTCTGCTTCGAGGAATGGGCACCTAGAAGTTGTGAAAGCTCTTATACACAAAGAACCGGGACTCTTATCGAGAACTGACAAGAAAGGACAGATTGCACTTCATATGGCCGTCAAAGGGCATAACCTTGAGCTGGTTGACGAGCTTCTCAAACACGAGCCTTCTTTGATCAACTTGGCAGACTCAAAGGGAAACACGGCACTACATATAGCGACTAGGAAGTGTCGTCCTCAGGTGAAGATTTTGTATCGTGTTTTTTCTCTGAACATTAAGAACCTTCATTCTTGTGAAATTACATTTCTGTGGAATTTTTATTTCACCTATACTCATTACTAAATTATAGGGTAAATTTCACAAAACCCCAAGAAATTTGACCCATTCTGAAATAGCCCCCCAAAAGTTTGGAAATGTCATTTAACCCCCCCAGACTTTTGCATTTTTCTGAATCTATTTTTAGATAACCCCCAACTTTTGGAGGGTTATCTGAAAATCTGAAAAAGTTTGGGGATTAAGTAACATTTCCTAAACTTTGGAGGTTATCTCAAAATGGCCCAAACTTACTTAGAGGTTTTGTGAAAATTACCCTAAAATATAGTTCGATCATTTTCAATTATTTTAACTTGCACCTTTGACAAGTATGTTCAACATGAAGTGCAAGTAAAGTCTCAACCGTTACTAAAATATATCTCTCAGGTAGTTAAGCTAGTTTCCTTTAATTCACAAGCTCGTCATAGTGCAGTGTCAATGAAGTCATTGCTTGTCATGGTCTATTTCAGATGCACATAACCTCACAATCTCCCTTACAAAGGATCATAGTAAACAAAGAAGTAATTTAATTTAGTAGTTAAACTAAAGAAATTTCCTTTAGTTCTTTTGTTCATGATAATGCATTGTTCATGCAGTACCAGTGATTACTTATCATGATCTATGTCTTGGACATTTTTCTCTTCTAGGATATTATCACTTAAAGCTAAATTTTTTTTTTGATAAAAGCAGCTATATCATCTTCTCATAAGAGGAACTATGATGCAGATTCTGAAAAAACTACTAGAATTCAACGAGACGGACAAGAATGTTGTCAATAAATCAGGGGAGACAGCTCTCGACACAGCTGAACGAACTGGAAACTCCGAAATCATCACTATACTAAACAAACATGGTGCCCAGAGTGGGAAGGGAATCAAGCCACCGAACCCTGCACGAGAATTAAAGCAAACCGTAAGCGACATAAAACACGGAGTCCATTCCCAACTCGAACACACACTTCAAACAAGAAAGCGAGTCCAGGGCATCGCGAAAAGGCTTCGAAAACTCCATGCCGAGGGCCTAAATAACGCCATCAACTCCACCATATTGGTAGCGGTCCTCATTGCAACTGTGGCATTTGCTGCTATATTCACTGTCCCTGCCCAGTATGTTGGTCGCAATACTCCCGAGTTCTCATCAGGGAGGTTCTCTTTAGGAGAAGCCTATATTGCACCAAACATAGCTTTCATGATTTTCCTTATATTTGACTCACTGGCTCTCTTCATATCTCTTGCTGTTGTGGTTGTACAAACTTCAGTGGTTGTAGTGGAGAGCAAAGCAAAGAAGCAGATGATGGCAATCATCAACAAGTTGATGTGGCTCGCTTGTGTTCTTATGTCTGTGGCTTTTCTGGCTCTCTCTTTTATTGTAGTGGGAGATAGCCAGAGGTTGCTGGCAGTTGGAGTTACAGTTATGGGGACTATGATTCTTGTCGCAACTTTAGGAACTATGTGTTATTGGGTGATCATGCACCGAATGGAGGCTAAAAGGCTGAGAAGTATTAAGAGATCGTCGCTAAGTAGGTCTTGGTCATGGTCTGCAACTGGGGTTTCAGATGGGGAGCTGTTGTATACTGAGAACCAGAAACTTTATGCGATCTGATATTAACAATCAAGGTTCTCCTAAGAGGTTTTTTTTCCTCTTATGCTATACTGTATCAAAGTGGTAATTAATTTTCCCCTCGGGTTAAGCTCTTGTACAGCTTGAGCAGGCAAAGTCAGAGAGAGATGATAAGGGGTTATAGAAGAGCATTATAATCTCCTAATGTGTAAGATATTTTGCTGGACAAGTTAATATATATGATATAATTGAAAGCCATGAGAGCTCTCTTCTTTAATTTTCTTGTGTGTGAAAATAGCCATTTTAGTTCGGTACTGAAGACTTGGATTGCAACATACTACCTCTGAGTTTGTTTGAATCTAATTCTGACTGCTGTGAACTCACAAGGAGCTGATGGTAATTATATTGACTAATGCGAGCATTTTCATGTTGAGAAGCAGGGGCTGAAGAAAACCATAACAGAGAAGGCAAGAGGAGGCACCAACAGCTATATGAGGAGGCGGTAAGAATTGGCATAAAATCATTTTTTGTCAATGGCTAAATTATACTGCATTTGAAGCAGTTCCGTATGTACAAAGATCAAATATGAATCATGTTCTTTTCTGGCGTATCATGTTCATCCAATGTTTTTTAGTAAATATGTTACTATTAAAAAGTTTAAACAGGTCATTTAAGGATTATATTTATTTAATCAATAATCAATTTGTCAGTTTGCATTGTTGGTTTATTTCATATTTATTTAATGTATACTATAGGAATCTCATTTAAGGTAACTGGACCTTTCTATCTGTATCTTTTTTTTTCCTTTTTCTTTTTTCCGAAAAGAGTGCGAGAAAACTGCAAACATGCAAACCATAAACTTCATTCTGTTCTTCAAAAATTATCTGAAGATTACTTGAAACCCATGAAGTCCTTATGCTAACTGATAAATTGTGAAGCAAGCAAGGCGTAATGCAATGATCAACCATGTCGTTATTTACTGCAAGAGTTACAGAACACTTTCTATATCTGGAAGCTTTAATGTCTGGGATGATATGAATCATCAGTTTAGGATTATACTCGAATTTTTTTTAAAGGAATGATACATGCAAAGATGCATCTCTGTCATAAATCCAGTGACATCTAATATATGAACCTGGTGACTGCAGGCATCTCGGCCTCTCCCTTCATCCCTTCGAAAGGCAGTGGAGCTAAAGTGGTCAACAGCATCAATGAGGTTGGTTTCCTTCGTTCCTTTGCCTCTAATCCTGTCAAGCCTTTTATTGACATGTTCACTTAGTTTTAGGTTTAGTTGTCTACACCAGAGGGTAATTTTTTTTTGCCCTTTGCTTTGTGATCCATCGAATCATTTTGCTTTTGAGTGGGTTTTTGCCATCATCAGTATTGAATGTGACTGTGATCAATCTGATACTAGCAAGTGGCTGTTCTCATAATTATAAGTTTCCTGTTTTGGTCTGGAGCAAACTTTTGCCAGAATACGGCAAGCATGACAGTTTGGCATGTTAATTATAATGTCAATGCTTTCCATCTAGATCAAGCATTTTTATTTGTTTATTGGCACATTATATTTTATTAGTGTTACTAGATCTCTCATAATCTTGTAAAAGAAGCATTATATAATCGATAACTTTATCCACCAAGTGATAAAGAATAGACGAAAATTCCTTCAAATTTACATCTCTGCAGTTCACGATGCAAACCAAAATATTCCCACCTGTAGATGTAGAGTTAGAGCGACTTTACGTGATTAGTTGATGTCAACCTCATCAGCATTATTTTCTGAATTGTTTTTAACCATGTGAAATTGATATATTTATCCATACCTGCTGATTTATTGTGTTGTGTCGTCCAAACACCATTTGAATGATACAGACTTTGAAAATTTGTAACATGAAGACGGCTAGTTAAAGTCATTTGGTCACTGAAAGCACCAAAATTTTCATAATTCCTAGAGTTGCAATCAAACCCTAAATGACCTTATATTTGTCTCCTCGCTTAACGAATTACTCTTGCCATAATAACCAATAACTTCATCAACAAAACTGCAGACATCAAAAGACCGTAGCGTGACAACAGGTGCAATCAAGTGAAATTTATACCAATTAAGTTGACTCCATTGAAGCTGAAGAATCATACACAGGTTTCTTAGAACTTCCTACCGAAACAAACCATGATCAGACCTCAGCGAAACAAAGGAACGAAACAATTCTAGATTCTGGCACCAAATAGAAACTCAACGTCACTCACACTCTTCCTCCCGCAAACTTTCTGCTGAGATTTCTTACAGTAAGCAATTGCTGCTTGGATAGAACCCTCTTTGTCCGAGCTCACGCTGCTGCTCCTCTTCAAAATCACTCTCGAAAATGAGGAGGAATCGGAGGAAGAGCTCGATGAAGACAAAGATGAAGAAGAAGAAGAAGATTTATTTGATGATCTCCTGTGGCCAAATTCTTCTTCCACCGTCTTATCTCCATTAATTTTCTCAACACGCCCAAGCGAGCTCTTCTTGGCCTTGCCGGAACTAGCGAAGAGAGACTTAAGATAATCCTTCGATGCCTTGAGCTTCTTGATCAATGTGAGCTTCTTAGACCATGATTTCTTCTTGTGGGCTTCTTCGAACTCCTTCGGGCATTCGGAGTAGTCTTCTGGGCTGAGATCACCGCTGACGTCGTAGCAGGACGCGGCGGGTGAAATGTTGCAGGATTCAAATGGGGTGCTCGTGGCTGGGTTGGCGAAAATTTTGTTGGCAGCGGGTTTTTGGAGGAGGTTCTCGAGCATTTGTAGGCGAGGAGGGAGGTGGAGAGGGAGAAGGTTTCCTTTGTAAAAGAGCTCGTCGGCGGGGGAAGCGGCTCGGTTTGTTTCAAGATTGTGGGAGGACTTTTGGAATTCAAAGTCTCTTGGATGCGGAGGGGATGGAAGTTTGTAGCACAAGAAGGTGGTGGAGTTCATGTCCATGTCTATGTAATCTTCTTCATATTGAGGCTGGGGATGAGATGAGTCTTTTGCCATTTCAAGTTGGCCTCTCTCTCTCTCTATGTCTCTCTTTATTCTTACTTTCTCTCTCTTTCTCTCTCTATGATATGGCTTTGAGGTGAGTGGTGGAGGGACTTGAAAGGGAGGGGGAGGAGGAAGGCATCCTTTAAAGCAGTGATGGGGCCAAATTAGAAAAATTGTTGAGGAGTTGTCAAGAGTTTAGGATTATACTACGGCAGCACCCGTGTGGGTCCAGGTGTCCGCTCGTGAAAAGGGCGCTCAATCTGTAGGGACATGTTAAGAGTTTGAAACTGTAGCCCTCAATGATCGCTGTAACTTCGAAGTTATGGTGCATTGGCGAGGACCTTTCAAATGGTATCAAAGGAATCTACGTTCAAATCCCACTTGTTAGAATTAATATAAAACTATAATCCTCGATCCTTACCATAACTTCGGAGTTTTGGTGTAATGGTTAGAGGGACTTAACTTAAGATGGTATCAGAGCAACCCAGGTTCAAATCCCACTAGCTACGAATTTTAAGCGGATGTTGTGTGAGTCTAGGTTGCAACCGGAGGAGGGCTTGTAACTACTTATATAAACCCAAGTTACTTTTTATGATCCTCGGGTCGAGTACTATCTTAAGGGTTCACCTTGGTGCTTTGATTGTTTTCATGTCTTTTGCTTTCTCGTTCTTTTTATAGCTTTCTATCTGTGAAGCATTTGTTTACATACATTACGTACGCTTAATAAAGCAACCTGAACAAGGTAATTTGAAATTCAAAAAAGAAAGGCCCACTTGCGCTTGCTTCCTTCCTCTTTACTGAATATATAATAAATACTCTGATGTACCAAGCTTTACTGCTATTACTCATCTGGGGAGTACAAGCAATTACTCCCCCCTCAAATTGCAGTAAATTGCATATAATCTTCTCATTTATACTTTCAGTAATATTGATTATCACCCCCTCAGTTCATTTATTAACACTTATCATCTCTCGATTCGAGAGGGAGAAGGGGGTTATCTGTAATTTATCATTCTCGATTCTCAAACTGAGTTGAGGGATGATAAATACTGACTCATCAAACTTTTTAAGGATAAACTATAAATAAACCCCTTCAACTAAGGTCCTATTCTGAAGATAATTCCTGTCTATTACTGAATGAATAACTCAAAGACTTTGATTTTTATTGACAACCTAATAGGAAGGATGAAAAGTGCACACTGAAGAGTTTTTATCTTATATATGTTTCCTTGTTCTCGTGCATTGAAATTTACAGAAATCAAGTGTCATTAGCAGTTAAGATGATTACTGCTTCAGTTGAGGTTTGTAGTATCACCCAATTGCAAATAGACCTATTGTAGCTCTACTTGTTGCGAATAGACTCTCTATAGTTCTACTTGTTACAAACAGACCACCTGAGTGAATTTTTTTTTACTCTTAAAACCGTTAAAAATGTTTGAGAAGGCGGATAGACCCTCCTATAATTCTATTGGTAAGTATAGACACCTTTTTTTTTTGAGAGAGAGAAAGAATAGACACCCAATTGTGCTGTTGTTGTTGGTTTTTTTTGTGGTACTTTTAAAAGAGTCGAAAAATTTCTTTCTTTTTTTTTTTTTGGTGGGGGCGAGGGGTGTTGTATTCGCATTTGGGCAAATACTACGGGGAGTCCGTTTGCAACGGATAGAACTATAAGGAGTCTATTTGCAATTGATTGATACTACATGAGTCTGTTCGCAATTAACCCCATAATATTTTACCGACTGAGCATCGAGCAAGCGTGTGCACAAACTCAAATTAATGGAACTATTCCCTCTCCCTCCATCCCTACTACGTTCTGAAGATTTACAGAGTGAGTATGGAGCAAGCGTGTGCACAAACTCAAATTGATGGACTTATTCTGTTTCTGATATCAAGTATAATTGTCAGGTTGAAAATATGTAGCAGATACCCGGCTGATTCTTTGCACAATTTTTTATTCACATACACGTGTGCATCTGCTCATCCATGCTCAAAGTCTCTGTTTGCAGTTTGCCCATTACCTACTACTCTTTTTTTTTTTTTTTTTTTTTGATTTTTTTATTGATCCTGAAATATTGGTAACTCCAATTAGTTACCTTGGTTAAATAAAAATAAAGTTAGATATAAATATGGAACTGTAAAGTATTTTGAGTGATGATGTGAAAGAAGCTTGTTTTTCCAACTGTTGGTGCTGGCTTTAATAAAAGAGCTGTATCCGACACTGGAAAGTGGTAACGTAAAAACTCATCAAAAGAATCATAAACTGCAAAGATCGATGCTCTATCTTTTCCCCACATCGTCAAGATAGAAATTGCAAATCTTTCCCATCTCATGACAGTTAAAATAAAGGGTGCGTGTGAGTTTGACCTCCTGAAATAGAGTCAAGAGTTGCGAAGTGTTCTACCGCAGAAATGTCTTAAGTGTTGATGCTCCTCCAAGGGTCAATATGTGTCACATGTCAACTAAACATCAAATCGATCTCGCCATGTGCATGACGACTCGAGTAACGTCAACACTCGACCCTTGCCAAGAAGGGCCGAGTCGAAAGGCGTCCTTACGCGAGACATGTTGTTAGGCTAGACTCCACGCCTCTTCATTCTACAAGAACGGATCGAGAACTTTTGAATCCGAGATGACCGAATAAAAATGTGTCATTTATCGGCCCTCTCGCAAAGCCGAGACGAGAGGCGGTTTGTTCTGGAATCCCCCGCCGACAGTCGATCACTATCACATTGCAAGCATAGTCGGAGTCATCATTACTCCGACTCCGAAAGTCTTTATGACTCATCGGACATCGTCACCACCATGCTTCTCTAATTACCATCATATTAAACGCATAGATGACTCATCCCATCTGCAGCCGACACCTTTAAAGTATATGCCGACTAAGCTGTCCGCCTAGACTCGGCCAAAGTTACACAATTGCCCCCCCAGGATCTGTTATAAATAAGAGGTACTGTCTACTACGTAAAGGTAGGCAATCGTTTGCAAACAAACACATTATAATCATACTTTTTCTCCACTCAAGCTCACTATTAAATTGATCGTCGGAGAAATCACTAGAGATCCAACTCCGATCATCTCACGTGTTGTTATCTCAACTCTGATCATCTCACGTGTTGTTTGTGTGCATGACTGAATCTTCTGCTCCATAACCAACCATCAAAGAATATTGAGGAGCCCTAACACACTAAAAAATTCACACTTAATCTCATGTTTGATATCAGACATTAACACAAATCTTTTCTGAGACTAAGCCAGTATTACTCGTCATTCTTGAATAGCTTTAGAATTGTCGTGTTGACGACTGGATAGTTGATGCATCAAGAATAAAGAAGGTTATGCTACTATTGGCACCAAAGGTGAGCAACCCTCAAACTAACAAAAGAACCACTTGGTACGCATGAGATTAGTGCTCAGTACGCAACCATGTCCTCTTCTGAAATAGAAAAGATTTACTGTTGATGTGAAAGAGCATGGGCACACATAAATGATGTCAGGACGAGATTCAACACATGCTACTTGCTCATGGGAAGGTTGCTCCGTTTTCAGTGGATTGTTTTAATTCATTCAAATTTTGATATTTAACGCATCCCATGAAGTGCACTCATTTTATTTTTCACTCAAAATGAATCACAAATGTTACGATTTTAGTGATTTCTCTTGTACTTTTTGATAGTGAATAAAAATCCAAATCCTTTGTTCTAAGTTTTCACAAGTTCTCCTCTAAGAACTAGAGTCTGCCTAATGAGAGGATAAGACGTGCCAATATGATCACTAGCAACTTATAAGAAAATGAGAGTATGCAAAATGAAACAAACTTTTTCAAGTATAATATATGTATAAACTACAAAGACCAATACATTTATACATTCAAAAGATTAAGGATTTGTGAGAAGTAACAACTAACAACTATACAATGATTATAGCTTCAGGGTAATAAAAAAAAGTAAGAAGAGAACAAGGGGCATTTTTTTCTTCCATGTTTAGGAGAGAGGGCGTGATTATCCACCTTATCATTTAAATGTATAGCCAAAATTTTTTTTTTACATCCATCCAATTCTAACTCTTGCAAAATGAAATCTCACCAACACACACAAAAAATATGGTCTAGATTGTCTTGCTACTATAAATCACTAGAACTTCCTATATTAAATCACCATCATACTCCCAACCTAAGTTATCTTCATGTGTCCAATCTCCACTAGCATCAACAAATTCAGAAAGGTCAGTTCCAGGGTAAAATGGGTATCCTCTTGCTGTAACAGGCTCTGGAGATTCACTTCCTTTAGAATTAGGCGAATCTTTCGCATCATCGGCTTTAGATGAATCCTTTGCTGAACTTTTTACTGGTTTAGGAGCCTCCAACTCTAATCTTGGCCTTACAATAGATGCAAACTCTCCTCTCATTTTCTCAATGTTATCAAATAATTCGTTGATCTCAGGATCATCTCTCCTGAATCAATAATAAATCATGACCTGTCATCTTCTATACAAGCCGATTTCATATATCAAAAGACACGATTAAAATTGAGAAACCTATCAAACCTGGAAGTGTGAGCTTGTGCGGAGTAAAAATGCTCTTTCATTTGACCAACAACATTGAGCGTAGTAACAATCTGTGCAACAAAGTATTATTAGCAACCACAAAAAAATTCACCGCCAGAGAACTTCAGCTCTAAAATGAAACAGATGAGAAACATTGAGAAAGAAGTGCATCAAATAAGCGAATTTTGCAAAACGAAAAAGAGATTAAAAAAGTAAGCTTTTACTATATTGGACTAATCAGTCAAAGAAAAGAAACCGAAAGAATAGTTTGTTTTTAATTTATTATAAAGGTCATGTTGGAAGAATTGCTTTCAGTTGGTTAAGAAAAATCATTTATACAAATTTTATTGTGTATTTCCTTCAGAATATCTACAGAATAAAATTATAAATATACCTTTCTTTCAGATTTCAAATATTCCTTCACAAGGGTTTCGTGAGATTTTGAATCACTTGAAGCCTCAGCATCTGCAACGAGTATCTTCTCCGATCTGAAAAAAATGAGATAATAGGAAAAGTGCAACCTATATAAAGCATTTTATATGAGATCCTACGAGATCCATTTAGAATATATTACAATACCTTTTGCCGAAGCTCATTAAACTATCCACCAATTCCTTGATATGATCGATAGAAGGTCTCAGCTCTTGCTATCGGAATTAAACAGTCAATAAGAAAGAAAGGAAAAACTTTCAATGACAAAGAATGTTGAAACAATAATTATATGCATGTAAGAGTTGTTTTAATCGTTTCATAATAACATTCCAAAGAAATAGATACCTTGCATGCCGAAAGGTGATGCTTGATCAGTCTGCGAAAGGAATTTCCATATTTTTCCAACTTGTCACTTTAACATGCAAGGAAAATTCAAAGAATATGAAAAAATGAGGATAGCACGTAAGTTTCCTTAGAAGGTAAAAACAAGCCTAATAGAAACTGCATCTTATAAAACATGGATGTTTATTTAGCTTCAATGCTAAGTTTACATACTTAGCCTGTTTTTCTATGAGTTCTCTGTGCATTGACTGGTAAATCCACATCTCTTCTAAGAATCGGATCCAATCATGGACAGTATCAGCCTCTACTTTAAATGAAAAAATAGATCTTGAGAGCTCATTTTCCTATAGTATAAAAGAAAAGTAAATAATGGGTCTCCGAAGGTATTGGAAAGAACATTGAACCGCTTCCTAATAAACTGCCATTTAGAACTGAAAAACTGAAAAAAGGTAAGAAAATATTGAACCTTCGATTTCAAGTGCAGAATTATCTGATTGCTTGCTTCATCAAAATGGATTCTCTCTTCCCTGTGTTTGTTGAAGCGTAAAAGAGCAGACTTAAGAGAGATATTTACCTACAAGATATGATTCTGTTAAATGTATATATAAATCGCAGGTAAATTTTACACAAGAGAATCAGTCAAAAAAGTTGGTAGTTAAATACGTTTAATTTGGAGAACCATGTTTTATTACTGGCTCTCAATCACCATGTTTTGTGACTGGCTCTCAATCATGTAATAGCTAATATTCCATTCAGTCATGTTAAGCGCCATCTCCTCAATTAATTACAAACTATCATATCACAGGCTCGCAAACAGATAACATGATGAATTACTACCAAATGAAGCAAGAACTGAAAGAACAAGAAGAAAAAAAACAGCTACCTTCATCAAGTCAGCTTCGACCCTGTCTCTCTGCCTTTCAAGTATAGCAATCTCAGCAAGAAGTCCCTGAGATAAGTTGATAAGAATTCTTGACGATTTTCAGCTACTCGAGACAACACACTAGTATAAATTAGAATTACATAGGGGCTATGTATTACATGAATAAATTCCAGGGCAAGGGGGAAAACATAATTGCGGATTTAATGTCAAAGTATAAAAGAGTCAATAAATCTGACAAGTGCAACAAAAAGTAAAAATTCTCAAAAAATGCCATGGTTGCTACCTGTCATGATGTGTAAAGGGATAAATGTATAATGCCACAGCAACTGTCACAAGTAACAGCAAGAAACATAATAAAACAAATATGTATCTTCAGTATTGTGTATTAAAATTACTAGAAACCAACACCAACTCCTCTCTTGGCAAGCATGATCCATATATGTTCTACAGACTAATAAAAAAATACATCTTGTGTTTGAAAGGCCAGAGAAGATATACAGTGTAAATTTAATAATGAGACGTGACAAATTAAGATGATCAAAGAAATGTCAAGGACATCCGAGTGGAGCTCTCGTATTTGATAATAACTTCAAGGAAGAATTTTTTTAAAGATAAATCCAACGGAGAACCATTAAGAACGCAAACATATTAAAAGAAAAAAATAAACAGCACAAGGCGTGGGGATAAGTGAATACTGAAAACCCCAGCCTACTAACCTCCAGTCAATCGATGTGCTGTGTATAAAAATGAGTAGAAAGATAAAAAAAAGCAGATCCTACCAGTTAATTTGATCCAACGGTGCAAAGAAGTACACTAAGATTAAGCATTAAGTTTATTTTATATACTAATTTGCTCACAAACACCAGCTTAAATTTTTAGTAAAGTTGCCATAAAAAATGGTGTCAAAGCACCAGGCTTAAGCCTTGGTTTCAAAACTTATTTAAATATGTTCATGTACATTTGGTTATTTTACCTTTCCAAGTTCATCTTATGCATAAGGCCTTTCCACATGGCCTATAAAGCCCTCAGATTGCTTAGATGTGTTAGACTCTACTCTCAAAGAGGCTGTTTCCTACTTCAATGATGAAACTTCAAGTATTGCTGCTAAATTACAGTTAGAGACTCCACAAGAAGACAAGGAGATATGACACAGACACAGCATCAAGAAAAGTCCTTAAAGAGTAGAGTATAAGATGTGGATATATGCTGTCGATTTTTGTGTGTTTTCACATAATATGCATCAAAACAACAAGACCCCGACGCGTTTTTATTAAGATTGGAAAGAACAGACAAAATCTTAATGATTTAAAATCATAGCTCCTGCTAAAAAAAAATAGAGATAAGGAATCTGAGGTCCAATAGGACCTACCACAAGCTTATAATGCCCCTCATACCTTTTGCAGGTTCTTAGGTTATGTTAAATAGTACTCCACTTACTTAAAGGATGTTTTGTCATTTTGATACATGGCAATGGAAATCTCTTGAAAAATGTGAAACTAAAATAAAGATGCGTATATCTGATGGTTTCAGAAAGTTCTATTTGCATATATGTCTCTGTCAAGATACCTTTTCAGTTTCACTGACTTTGTGGGTTTTGGTCACACGAAAGTTGAGAGCCTCCTCTAACTGATTCCTGCAGATTTTGCAAAAGAAAGAATTAATGGAGAAACATCAGAAAGAGTTTATCCAGGGAAAGGGAAAGAATATGTCAATAAAGTTTCAATACCATAACAATCAAGCTTGTTGTGCTTGGCCGTAACAAATGTTTCTATGGGCATAGGTATTCAATAGAACTGTGAGTCAAAAAAGGTATTCAATACAACTGTTAAATTCCCAGACGTCCAAAACTTTCACAAAAATTATATACATTTTCCCATTCATGAACCCAAACTATTAGGATGGATGCTGACTTATATGCTGGGAAAACTGAGATGGTTGAATGGCTTTTTCCCCTTCCCTTGTAAATAAAACGAATTAATAAGACAAACACAACCAAATGATCAAAGAAGATACTCAGCAGACACCGGTATTTTTAACATGTGAAGCCCTTCAGGTAAAAATCACAGGACCCAGTCCAGGAAAATCTGCACTATCAAAATAATGGGTACACAAAGTGTAGTCCCTAGACACATGCCAGAGGTGCACCAACAACAAATAGGGAAGAAAAGAGGACTTCTACACCCAAGAAGGAATACAAAAGAGTGAGGTGGAAACACTCCCTCCCTTCTCTCTATTTTTCTCTTTTATTTCTCTCCTAACACACTCTCTGAGTTCTATTGCTTCTTCTGCTTTTTGTTGCTTGGTTCCATGGTCCTGATGAAGAAGTGCTGTGAATTTATAGGAGATTGTCTATGTAGTGTGAATGCATTCAGACCACAAAAGTGAACCTCTCACCTATTCTGTCCACTTTTCATGTTCACAATCAATTTCACATTGCAAGCATGAAACGCGTGGTTTTCTCCTCATTAATGGGAGGAACCTGCACGCTATATTAGATGCACTCTTATCATGAAATCTTAAAATTTTCTCTAAATTTGGAATTTGATTTATATTTAGTAGTTGGCACTTTTAGTACCTTTTTTTATTCAACATGATAGCATGCATATTATCACGATAAGGATAACAAGCACCACCTAACGAAAGGATGTCTGTGTAGGATGGGGTGAGAAGATTGGAGAATTCAACTTTCTTGTCAACAGAGACATAAAGGCAAGAGTCTTACTAGTATAAGATAGGATTTTTCTTATGTTGTTGATCTTGCTTATGCAACAAAATATGCATATAAGCTAATAAAAATGAGCCAATAAAATAAATCCCAAATTTTCAGAGAATGAGCATAAAATAAGAGCTAGACCTGTGATCTGAAATACGGATTTCTGCCTTTGAAGAGGAGTTAGCAAGAGATTCTGCTAAAACTTTTAACTTACCAACCTGACATTTAATGGAAAAGATAATATTAGTAACAGATTCCCATAGAGAATACCAAAGATGGTTCTTATTACAGTTTGTCAAAGTCAAGTCCCACAATTTCATGTCCTGGAAATTATTTATCACAATTTGGGAGGCATAAAAATTAGCAATTCAGCAAGAGCTAATGGAAAAGTTGGTTTTTCATTAGAAGCAAACAATGCTTCCTAGAATCAGTAGCAAAATGATTCTCGGGTCTGATTATATTTATGTATTGATATGACAAGCAATTTTCAATGTTTCAAGAAGATGCAAGGTAAGAAACAGCTATACATAACAGAGGAAGCAAAGACGAGATTGATTAATGGTGATAATGTAATGGTTGATCGTGAGAAGATCTTCAGCACTGATCTATTTAAACAAGGTTTCAAAGAACCTATTAACAAATTGAAGCATATGTTTTGGATTACCTCAGATGCAAAATAAGTTCTGTAAGTTAATTTATTTGTCCACATTACTGCTTGAGATTCTTTACTTCTGTTATTTAGCTGAAGAGATTGACTGCAACTCCAAGTAACACACAGTGCAATAGAGAATTATTAACACACATTGTCAGGAGCACCTCCAATATCAGAGAAGTTGGCTCAAACATGGGCATTTTCTTGTTACTTTTGCATAGACTTTGTTGCATGGTCTCTTTCGTTCAGTGAAAAAAAAGGTTAATGCGTCAATCTTTCATTGCCATGTTTAAATAAAAGAAAAGCAGAAAGGTGACTTCAAAGAGAGCATTTGAAGATTGATGATGGAAGAATTATTCTTAAAAGTAAAAGAAGAAAGAGAAATCACAAACATGCCTTTTCAGAATGTATCTTATCGGAATCCCCATTTCTTATGGACCTCTTCTTTAGCAATAACTCTTCGAGTTTAGAACACAACTGAACTTCTGCAAGTGCTTCTTTCATACCCTACAAGACCAAATGTAAACTTAAATGACACAAATAAAGTAATGCTATAGACGTGAACATAAATCAAAGCAGAAAATGAAACAAGCCCTATAAATTGCAACAAATGCAGTAATGCACAATGGCACCAGAAATTAAACATTTTCATTCCAACGAAAAACATTTCAGAAAGCGAAGTTCCATTACAAAAAGCAATGCAGAAAAAAGAGCTCCATTACCCCAAAAAAATCCATATCACAGAACCACCATGGGAACCAGTAATTAAACATTGGCATTAGGATTACCTTCACATCTGCAAAATCATTCTTTGTAGGTTCGTCGCAATCTTCATCCAAACTACACAATGATTCCATTCCAGCAATTCTTTTCCACATGTTTGAGGTTTCTGCATCTATTCTGAAAACAAAATACCAGAAATTCAGTAAACATACCTTCCCTTCAAGCAAAGTTCACCATAGGCATCTAATTTGTCATGCCTATAACTGCATGAAAATCGAAAATAACTTTGTAACCTTTGATTGACAATATCACACATAAAACAGTGTAGAAGACTTAGGTGTTTTGTTCCTTAGGAAAGACAAAATTAAGAGACACTAAGGAAAGACAAAATTAAGAGACACTAAGCAGATCCCATGAGTAATTTCATTATTTGCGTGACAAAACCTGATTCCGCAATACGACAGTATAACATTAGACATAGAGATACAGTGGAGGCATGTCCTTATTAGTGGAGGCATGTCCTTATTACTTGTGATCGAACAAACATCATAGCCCCAAATCAAGCAACAAAAAAAACAATAATGGCATCAATAATGTTTAGATCCATGTCTCCCATCCTTCCAAGTAGCTAGAGTAGTAGATATCCAAGGATTAGAGAGTGGGTTTAGTTCCACATTTAATTTGGATCCAAGACTACAGCCACGGTTTCTATTTTGGGTCATGTGCATTCCAAGCCTTTTACTGAGTCTATTTGAAGCCTAGGCTAGGCCCTTCGATTGGACCATATAAATAGCTGACAGAGTCCATGATTCTGAAAGATCTCCTATTGAAAATGCTTTAATTAATTTAGGACTATATTTTAACGCAGCTGCTTGGCTTAAGATGGGTCTCCCACCCTGATTATCTCCTGTTTTCTTGCACCTTGCTACTGTCTTCGACCTAGTTCGTAAGATTAAAAGATGTGACCTGATCTGTCCACAAAATTCTGTTTAGATGCTATCCATGTGGACTCTTTTGGGGTCGTCAGATATGAATCAAGATACAATTAGCTAGATCTTCCCAGACATCAATCATACAGCAAGGTAGACTGCTCTTTACTAACCCACGTTGATTAGGAATCAAACAGTAATCATGAGATTCATGACTAATTGAGAGTAGACATCATTTGGAAAGGCTGGTCATAAAAAATTTTCTTTTGCACACTGTAAGCCTGCATCTCTCTCATCTTAACAGTTATGCATCAAAAGTAACCCACTTTATGGAAAACCAAGTGGTTTATGATGAATTCATTTGTTGTACACAGTCATCAACTTCTCACATTATAGAAATTCTATCTGATATTTCATTACCTCTACCCAGAATAGAACAGTATTACCCTGTCCCTCATCCTAAAATTTTGACAAGTATGCCATAAATATAGTTGTAGAAGAATATAACTTGAATAAACTAATACTAAAGCATCATGAGAAACTCGGTAATGTGACCTTGCTATATCAGCATTCAGTTTCACCCCCGAAATGGCACTTTGAGCAAACAGGAGCAATTCTTCCCGCTTGACCTGAAGATAAACATAGAACAAATAGCACGTGATTTTTGAACTATCTCTAAGGTTATAAATTTAATATTTAATATTTTAATGCATACTTATGCATGATGAACATGGAAGAAAGAAAAAACATGAAATAGGAAAGTGAGGCTGAAGTGTTTGCTAACATTAAGTTTCTTAGATATGATTGGTTCAACTGAAGCATTTTGCTAACATTAAGTTTCCTAGATATTATTGGTTCAACAATAATGCAATCGACATTTGAACTGCTAATAAATGAAAGCATATAGGGAAGTTAAGCCGAGGAGGAAGACGTGTTCCACGATTTCAGATTTTATTAGGAACCTCAACTAATCTGTGTTTATGCCTATGCTAAAATTTAAAACTATGCCGCACCTTGAAGTTTATGAAGCATTTTCCGAGCCAAGATCTTATTAGCCTGATAACATTATCATTAATAGATAATAAATAGCGGGTTTATTGCAACCAATTACGAGCTGATTGATGCATTATTGGATCCCCAAATCATAATAACCATTTACTTGAATGCCATCTGACTAGTTCTACAAAATCATTTTATGAGCTTCTACTGAGATGCATACAAACTTTACAACTGGACAACTCTAATAACAAATATACTAAGTAATAAGAAATAATAATTCGTAGGAAATTATGCCAAGCAAATAATTTCAATCGCTACTTCTTTAATTACTCAATTATTTGATTCTGATTAAAAAATTCTTTTCTTCTTCTTGCATTGGCATTGGGGTTGTTGGGTTATGGAAAGTCCTTGGTTCAAGCTTGGACTTTTATTCCAAATATGCTATCCGCAAATGAATATAAAATGACACAAATCTGCCAAATCATTTGCTTGGACACTTGAAAAATGCACATACATTACTTTCCTACAGACGTAGGCTGTTAGAGTAGGTGGCATGAGAAAGTAAAAGTAAACAATAACCACACTGAGAATATAGAATGCTGATGATTCTTCTGAATACATAATAGAAGATGTAATAAGTAATAACAGCCATACCAAAACTTCATCATGGTAGCTTGAAAATGCTTTTGCAAGTAGTTTTATTCTACACACAATTGTGTTGTGTGCTTCCTTGTCCCCTGTCAAACAGAGTCTGCAAATAATTAACCAAGAAATACTTAGACACCAAATTCAGCAAAGCCAGTTATGTTATGTATCTTACAAGGAAAAAAATTTCCCTACTCAGACTGACTTCTTTGATCATACATATTCAAAACTAAAATAAACATTTATTCTTTTTTCATCAGTTTAAACAAACCAACATTAAAAAAGAATAATTAATAAAATATTAATAAAGAATACGGTTCGTTATTGCCATTTAAAGTCACCAGCCGAACCAAACCTATCTTTTGCATGCAAAAATACATGGAGCAAAAAATCATTTGTAACATCTCAAGCCTATCTTTTGCATCTAACGAATGTTATCCAAGTTTCCTTTGTCATTGACAAAAACATTTTAAAGTCAAAACTTCTAATATTGCATTGTTGGAATTGAAGACCAACGACAAGATTCTAGAGTTTAAGAGACGTGAGGTCCTGGATTTTCTATGTTCATATCAGAAACAATCCATAGAAAAATTGAAAGTGGAGATCGTAGAATTTCCTTCTTCCTTCTTGAAAAAGTTTAAACGCCAATTAGTAGTGTTAGACAATAGCAGCAAGCATTTTTGCTTAGGATGACTCCAGTCAGCTTTTGCAAATTGTTTTGCATTCAAGTTGATGGTGGGATTAAAAAAGCTGAAAGAATAATTAATTGGCAAAGTGTTAAACATCTAAGAAGGAATAAATTCAGGATGAAAACAAATATGGACTTCAGAGCGGACGCATGTTAGGTCATTTGGCAAGAGTGGAATAATAGAATTTTTAACAATGTACCTGGATAAACTAACTGGATTATATATACATGTTGTGCTTGCGTTATATTAGAAGATATCATATGATAGCTACCAATATATATGGTATCTTCCAATACATTATACATTCGATAGATATTCTCCCAGCAAAAGTGAATAATTTGGTGCAAGATGGTTTTCATGGATGTAACTTAAAGACCTAACTGATGCTTTGTTAAAGACTTGGTAACGAAACGTGGTCGGTGAAATTCCCACAGTTTGTTCTTAGAGTGTTCTGGGTTTTTTTTTTCCTTTGTGTGTGTGTGTGGTTTGTGGTGGGTTGGGGGGGGGGGGGTAGGCCTTGCAACACTTCAACCAACTGAAATTCAGTTTCAGAGGGAAAAAGTACGGAAGCACTGACAGGGTTTATGCAGAAATTATTTCAGAAGATTAAAATCTTAATTTGATCAGCCAAGTTAGCAGTGTTGAGTTCTAATTACCTATGCAGGAATTTGACGGTTACGACTTGATCATGACTCCAACTGGAGTAACAAGTAACCAATAAATCCATTTATGTGAATGAGGTCTCTAACAACAAATGCATAAACATAGCTTTACTTTCACATTTTTCACATCGCAAACTCGCATTCGAGAAAATAAAGAGAATAAAAATTCAGCTTACAAGAATCAGACTTTAAAGTTGGGAAAGAAGTCTATCTGCAAGCAGACTCACCCAAATATTTCCAGCAACAGCAGAACTTCTTCCTCATTTGGTGCATCGAGAATCTGAGTCACACAAAAAGTTAACCTGCGGTTAACCTCCATCATCAGCAAGAACACTTTTCGAAATGAATATGCAATGAAGATGTGAACATAAACATAAACTGTTCCCATAGTTGAAAACAAAAATATTGACAGTCTGCACCAGATTACATGCAAAATGTCGAATAATGTACAGTATCCTGAAAATGAAACACTTATGGTACAGGCCAACCCTCAACCAATTAGTTCATGCCTGCTAGACTTCTTTTTGTGCATTTCAGATTCTACATCCAGCTGATGCTTATAGTTTACTTATTAATTCAACGGAAGTTGGATCAAGTAGAAAATTATATAGCATGTGATAGCAAAGAAAGAATCGAAACGCTAAACGTCATAGAAAGATATCACTCCATGAAATAAATTTCAGGAAATTAATTGCTTTTGCTACAGTGACATGAGTATACTTGCTAAATATTGTGAGAAAGAAATAATCATAGAAATTGACATACTTGACTCACCATGGACAAAGTTATGCCTTCAAGTGCCTGACTATGAAGAAATACATCACGGAAGTTCATGGGATCACCTTCAGAATCAGATTCAGAAAACAATACCTATCATAACATCAAAAGGACGGCGAATTACTAGCATATCTTCTAATATAATCTCATCCATGATCTAGTTGAAACACTGACCATCTTTATATATCAACTGTAACAGCATAATTTGAGGAAAATAATCCAGCAACCAAGGGAAGATAGTGGCAAATTGGTACACTAATCATGAAAGAACTAAAAAAGTAAGTAACATACTCACCAAGAGAGTCTTTTTAGGTTCAAGAGAGTCTGGTTGTTCTAGACTCATTGCTCCCTCTGAATTTCCATGCATCCTTTCAACTCTTCTCAGTGCAACCAATAGCTGTCTTAATAGTTCAGCTCTCTCTTCCCTCCTACAAGAAACAACAACCTCTTCTAATTTTTGTGCTGTGTACTTGAAGTTTTTGTACTTCCGAGTACCCTGCAAATGACACAAGTTACAAAAGTGGACATAGATTTGCAACTCATACAAATTTGCAGTAAACATACAACACAGCAAGCGGTTCAAAATATATTTTGTAGTTTTAAATTTTGATCTGGCTCAGGTAAAAGTGAGTGCTCTGGAAGAGTTAACTGACTTATATAGTTATATGTGTATACATCAAGAACCAGAAAGTGGTACATAATTTACTTATGGTGACATTGCTTTTATTATGTAGGACTTATATAAAACTATTTTTACAGAAGATTGTTACATGGATAAGATTATTTGTAGTTCTCTAATTTTAAGAGGTTATAGAAAATTAAAATAGTTGAAATAAAATTTTCAAGAGAATTATAGATAAGAAAATATTTGTTAGAGAAATTTTATATGTAAAATGCATGAGAGAGAAATAGAGAAACATCCAGTTAATGGTAGATTCTAAGAGATTGTGCAAGAAAAAAAAGTCGGGAATAATAACACGGATAAGCTACTATATCTGTGGTCAAAAGAAGGTAAGAAAAAATTTGTTCATCAAACCACAACGTTTTGGTCTGTGCTTCTCTTAACAGCTTTCTAAACCAACTACCAAACATCCAAATTCACCGGAAGTGGTGAAAGCTCATGTTCTAAAAAACCCGCATGTATCCTTAACCAAAGTATATAAAACATTTATCTTCTTCCTTGATGCATCCTCTTCATCTTTACATGACCAATAGAACTTTTTACCTTTGTCAGAAACAAAGAAAAGTACATTTATCCACCTAAAATAATAACCAATATCCCAATTCAACCTATCTACACAAGTTCTTAATCCCTTTCTATGCTTACAATCTATTTTATGCTTGCAACACAGCTGCTTAATCCTTTAATGCCAAATGTGCTAAAGACGTGCGGAACGGGTTTGCTATGTTATCTTTGACATTTCTCTGTATCCTGAAATTTAACACACCCAAAACGTATAGAATATTGCCAATACATCCTTTTATAAGACTTGCCACAAACCAATATGGTCACAATATCTTTTACCACTTTTTTGGCAAATTTTTGGGCAATATATCCCCAACATAACCAACACATCAGCTAATACATTGGCCGATACGTCCTTCTATATGGTTTGTCACAAAACAATATAGTTCTGCCAAAAATTTCTTTAATATTTTTAGCAAAAATTCTATCCACGTGAAGTTTTGTTAGCAAATTCTAGTCGCCACTTTTTCCCTAAGTAAGTGTCTACAATTGGTTAGTGGTCCTAAACATATATTATTTATATTTTTTATGCTTAAATTTCACTAATTATGTTTTTATTACATCTTAAGGACTTTATATTATATATGCAAATAATATGATATGCCACTCCAATATTCACTACATATCCTGAAATGGATTTTGTTTGTCTGATATTTCCCCTATATCCGATATGTAAAACCTTGTGAAATTATAGTTTTGTGAATTTTACCCTAGTCTTCACTTTTGATCTAGACAAAATTTCTATAAATATCCAATAATTAAACAAGCTCGAGAGAGGAGAAGAGAAGAGAATTACAATCCGATCCTGCAGAATCCTGGCCCCGCTCCTGACGTTACGGCCTATGGGGTTGCGGCAGCCGGCGACCACCGCCATGTTGACGGCGCTCTTGAACCAAGACATCGCCTTTCTTCTTCTGCGAGATCGAGAACCGAGAGAGGAGGAAGAAGATGGGGAGATTGTTGGGGATATGGAGAGAAAATGAGGGTTTAATTTGGATCTTGTGTTTGGAATTGGTCAGCGAATTTTCCCGATCTCGCCGGAGAATTCGGCAACGCATTGATCGCTGCTGCTTCATCGGAACCCGCGGCAAAAGTTGGCGGGCGAGAGGTTAATGGGTCTCAGACATTCGCCAAACTTTACCGGGTCGGAAGTAAACAGATCCGCACCCGCCGAATCCGGTTTCCCATAAATAAATTGAAACTTCCTTCTTTTGTTACGTTAATGTTATTGGATGTAGAAGTAAATCAACAATATAGAGTTATTATTTACGTTTCCGTGATTACGTTATAGTTTATTATCCATGTACAATTTTATTTTATTTTATTCCGGTTGAGAATTTGAAATAAAATCTCATTTAGCAGTTCAAAAATTGTATACTTTAGTGGAAGGCATCAATATCTCATTTAGCAGTTCAAAATTTTATATTTTCTTTTCTTTTCTTATATACAAACTGGGACTTTTTCATATTGGTATGGAATAGACAGGTATATACGCCTCTTAGTTACCAAAAGGAAACATACACTTTTGATTTCTACTTTTTTCTGATGAAAGTCCATCGGAAAACGAAGCATGGCTAAATGAATAGATATGCAAATAAATATAAAATTTGAGTTTTCCAATAAATTAAAAATCCTCATTGCGGACACCAGATCTTATTTTTGCTTCATTTAAAAAAAATTGTATTTCTTGAGTTTATATATATATCCTTATATTATTAGCAGAGCCGTTTTTTTTTCCTGAAATTTTATTTGGACGCTTTTAATTACCCAAGCATACTCTCTTTATCTCCATATTCTTCTTCCTTTTTTGGAAGTCCATTGAATATTACAGATAAATAGATGGTTAAACAAATGAACGAACAAATAAAGAAATAAATAACTAAAATCTAATTTCTCCATTCCGAATAAAGTAAAGATTCCCATTAAGGACGCCGTAGAAAACAGTAAAAAAAAAACAAGAAGTCCCACGGACCCACATCTCATTGCATCACCACAGCGACCCGGCCCATGCCCAAGCCGGTCCAAGGCCCCACATCGAATCCACCGTCGGATCCCAAACCATCCCTATATCCTCTCTCTCTCTCTCTCTCTCCCCCGCCCCAAATCTAGACTCAAGTCCACCTCCTCAGTCTCCTCTCGAGATCCCACGAATGGCGATCTCCTCGATCTCAGCTCTCTCATCTCTCCTCCTCCTCCTCCTCCTCCTCCTCTCTCTCCTAACCCTAACCCTAGCCGAGATCAAGACCCTAACCATCTCCTCGGACCCCCGGCCCATGATCCTCTTCGAAAAGTTCGGGTTCACCCCGCGAGGCTCCGTCACCATCTCCGTCGCCTCCGCCGCCGCCTCCACCGCCGCCGACCCCTCCCTCCTCGGATTCTTCCTCCTCTCCGAGGAAAACCTCATCCAGGCCGTCTTCAGCCAGCAGCAGGAGCAAAACCCTGGCTCAAACCCTAACCCTAACCTCTGCGTCCTCTCTTCCCCCTACGTCCACGTCCTCTTCACTTTCAAGGATCTCGTCGCTGGATCGTACAACAACTCGTTCCCGATCACGCTCCCTGACGAGTACTCGCTCTTCTTCGCGAACTGCGCTCCTGGATCTAAGGTCTCGATGGAGGTCCGCACCGAGATGTTCAACTCGAGGCCCGATGGATCCAAGGATTATCTCTCGGTCGGCCAGTCGCCGGTGCCGACTGTCTACTTCTCGTTCTTTGTGTTCTACTCGATATTCTTCGGGTTCTGGATCTACTTCTGCTTGTTTAAGAATCGGGTCTCGGCTCACCGGATCCATTACTTGATGGCGGGGCTGCTGCTCACGAAGGCGATGAATATGATGTTCGCTGCTGAGGACCAGCATTACATTCGGAGCACGGGCACCCCGCACGGGTGGGATGTGCTGTTCTACTTGTTTCAGTTCTTGAAAGGGGTGCTTTTGTTCACTGTGATTGTGCTGATCGGAACTGGGTGGTCTTTCTTGAAGCCGTTCCTTCAGGATAAGGAGAAGAAGGTGCTGATGATTGTGATCCCGTTGCAGGTGATTGCGAACATTGCTTCGGTTGTGATCGGAGAGACTGGGCCTTTTATTCAGGATTGGGTTACTTGGAACCAGGTGTTCCTTTTGATTGATATTGTGTGCTGCTGTGCAATCTTGTTTCCAATTGTGTGGTCCATTAGGACGTTGAAGGAGACTTCAAAGACTGATGGGAAAGCGGCCAGGAATTTGGCAAAGTTGACGCTTTTTAGACAGTTTTATATTGTGGTGATTGCTTACTTGTACTTTACGAGGATTGTGGTGTATGCCCTGAAGACGATTGCAGCGTATAAGTATCGGTGGGTGAGTGTTGTGGCGGAGGAGACGGTGAGCCTTGCGTTTTATTTGTTCATGTTCTATATGTTTAGGCCCGTGGAGAGGAATGAGTATTTTGTACTGGACGATGAGGAGGAAGAGGCAGCGCAGGCGGCCCTCAGGGAGGAGGAGTTTGAGCTGTGATTTTGTGAATGTGTTGAGGTATGAAAATTTATGGTTCTTGGTTATATTACTAGTAATATTCATCTCAAATTTGAATTTGGTTATGATTGTTGTAAAATTGTTTGAGTTCAATAGGTCACTAGCATGATAGCATAACTAAGTTACATGTCATTGTTAGAAGAATTTGTTTGTACATAGGATAGGAAACTGGTCTAATTGTAGTAGTTAAGGAGTGGAAATATGGTTGAATTGAACTTGCAGCTTGGCAGCTTTGGGAAGAGGTAGCCGCCGTTAGAGCAATTTCAACTAAGTTACATGTCATTGTTAGAAGAATTTGTTTGTACATAGGATAGGAAACTAGTCTAATTGTAGTAGTTAAGGAGCGGAAATATGGTTTAATTGAACTTGCAACTTGGCGGCTTTGGGGAGAGGTAGCCGCTGTTAGAGCAAATTGCATTTTCATTCTCTTGAATATCTTCCATACTCACTTTCCTATGACCAGAGACTGATAGGTCTGTGTGTGGATTAAGAGAGGATGCAAGCCTTAAGTGGCATGGATGTGTACATTGGACATGTCAACATGATAACGTGATATTAGACTGTATATAATAATAATAGTGCTAGAAAATTGTTTATAGTCCCCCACATTTAAGAAAACATGCTTCAACACCCCTCACCCCTACCCCCAGCCCCCTAAAAAAATCAAATGGATCCATCCCTTGGACCCATAGATTTACGCATCCATCCCTTCTCCTCAAATGCATATTTCAATATCCTTAAAATACTCTCTCCAGGTCATCACTCTCAACCACTTTCATCTTATATCTCTCCCATAAATCCTCTCTCAACCACAATATCTTCCACTTTGCGTCCAACCTCTCTGCCGCCCTCCGCCCCTTTGTTGCCACCCGTCGTGCCAAGCCGGTGGTAGGAACTGAAGCGAACATGAAGGGAGACGGCATAGTGGAAGATATGCATGTTTTACCTTTAGCTATTAATTTATTATCTTTGTGTTGAAATTTTTCACCGTTAGCTATTAATTGCTTATTGTGTCGAGCTTGTTTTGAACTTTTTCACTTTTATATGAATTGTTACTTTTTTTGTGTGTGACATGTTACTTTTAGCACGATGTTCACCTTGAGCTATTATTTGTAACCTTTATGTCGAATTCGGTCACCTTTACTATAAATTGTTTCCTTTTTGCCTAACTTGTTTTAAACTTTTTCGTCTTTAGCAATGAATTGCTATGTTTGTGTCTAACTTGTTGCTTTTAGGTTTTTAGCATATTTTCACCTTTAGCTAATATTTGTTATCATTGTGTCGAATTTTGTAACGTTTATCTATTAATTGCTACTTACTTTGTCTTAGTTGTTTTGAGCTCTTTTCACTTTTATCTATGAATTGTTACCTTTGAGTCTAACTTGTTACTTTTAGCACAATTTTCTCCTTTAGCTATTGTTTGTCACCTTTGTGTCGAACTTTGTCATCTTTAACTATTAATTGTTGCCTTTGTGAGTTCATGAGAGAGAGATGGGAGAGATGAGAAGTTGAGGATGATGATGTGACAGTATTTTAGGGATATTCAAAAGTGAAGGGGGTGGATGTGTGACGCTTTGGGTCCAGGGGTGGAGGCTTTCAGCTTTTTTTCTTGGGGTGTGCGATACCACAGTTTCTTAAACGTGGGGAGCTATAAGCAATTTTCCCTAATAACGAGAATAGAGGGATTAGACATGCATACATACAGCTATACAAGTACAACTGTTCATTCACCAAGAGTCTAAACAGCTCTTTCTATTGCTATTAAACAATATATTGATTACACATATCCTAAATTTTCAACCTACCATACATTTTTATAATTGTGTAAAAGTAAAATTAGTCATCGCTTGAACTATGATAGATATATCTAATGTTAGTTTATACAAGCCAAATAACTTATACTATTTTTCACTATAGTCTTTGGTGTATAAATGAAAATAATTAAATATATCAAACATGCAATAAATAAAGAAGTGTACTTTGAAGTGTGAGATATATGTCCAAGAATTGTCTGACAAGTGTTTTAAATTAAATCATGTATCATGTAATTGAAGTCTCATTATGGAATGTCGTGTTATTTTTCCTATGTATGAATTAGAATATCATCTGCATTTTCTTCCTGAAGTGGTCAAGTAGGCTTAGGTTCAAGTATCAGTTAGAACATTTGACTGTAATAACTTTGAGGGCTATTATATGGTTTCTGCCATCTACCTACATTGAGGAGACGAGTACAAGTATATATTAGTAGTGTACCTACTATCTTGGTATTGTCTTATTGTCTCATAGGGAATGAGGTGTTAATTTTCCTACATATGATTTAAAATTGTAGAGTATCATCTGTCTTTTCAACCTGATGTGGTCAAGTAGCATAGCTTCAAGTATCAGTTAGAGTATATGAGAGCATGTTTTGCCAATCCTAGGTTATAGTACACGTGGCTTATAATCCATTGGTGGATTAATCCAAGTGGATTAAATTTCTAGGTGTTTGGCACTGAGCCATGGTATGGTTTATAAGCCATGACTTTTTGTTGAAATGACACGAAACTCGTAAAAGTGGAAGGAGAGAAGGCAAAGAAAGGGATTGGAAAAAGTGTTGGGCCTTTTTGTCATTTTCTTGGTCAAACATGTGGATTATAATCCACCCAAAAGATAACATAGGAGTCCTAGGTTAGTTTTTGGTGGATTATAATCCAAAACAATCCACTCAATATGTGGTTACCCAACAAGCAAAAGGTAGATTATATTATAACCCAAATGGTGGATTATGATCCACTTTCACCAAGTTGCCCAACATTCTGCCATTTGTGTCCATATCTAGGAGGCGAAAGTAGTAGATCTTTCTAGTGTACTCCCTATCTTGGTATTGTATTATTGCATAGTGTTAAAATGTCACCATCTTCCAAGTGTCTACCTAGACTACCTTGATGAAATTAGTGGCTTATGGTTTAATCAGGCAATGTTACATCAACGTTATCTGGTTACTTCTAATGTGGAGCTGTACCCATACCCGACACGTATCGCACCCGTACCCGAACCCGACACTTCTTTGATACTCCTTAAATATATTTTTATATTTATTCAGGCCAGTACTCCATTATACAATGCTTGTGTCTTCCTATTCTAAGCAGCTGTAAGAATTGTTTTTTCTATTCTGTTCTCATAATTTCTTATTATCTTAGAATGAGTTTGACAAGTTTGAAAATAATGTAGACTAGGTTGGAACTAGCTCCACTTGGCCTCGGTTATGCTAAACAAGACTTTATTGAACTAGTTCTAACTTAAACCTAGTTTAGCTAATATGTAGACTAGACTCTATTTGAACTAGTTCTCTTGTAAACCAAGTGAGAGTTAGATTAGTTCTAGCCTAGTTATTGAGCAAAAGTGGACCTCAAAAGAACTAGCTTTTTCCATCTTTTTCATTTAGCCAAAAAAGGGCTAAGCCCGTAGACTCATTTTCTCTCCATTAAAACTGGTTTACCCGGTTTACCAAACAGACCCTTATATTATCTCCTTAGGAGTGTGCTGTTGAGTTCAACCTAATAGTGATCCAAAGTTTGTACTTGACTGTCTACCTGACAGCTGAAGGGCGACCGATTTTAATATTGCATCGGTTTGTGTGTCCTTTTGGTCACTGTCTGCCTGGTCAAGCATAAAGAAGTAAATCAGGTTGAATGGAATATAGTGCAATAAGAAATACAAGCTAATTCACAGAGTTGCTTTTATTTTGAAGCGTGAAAAAGCTTTCGGCTTTGTTGTGACTTGTGAGGATCGACATATAACTAATGACCCCACAGTTGGTGTAAAATCTGTGATAATGTCTACCCGTAATTTGATTGCTATGTCAATGTGTTTGTTAACCAACTTGTATATCTCGTTATTTATGTCGTTTCACTCTTGTTCATGTACCATAGATAATATATTGGCTTATGTACATTGTTTCTGGTTGATGTGTCAATTGAACAAAGATTAGTTGTGGGAAGAAATCCCAAAATTTTTATTTCGTCAAGCACCTCTAATTTTGCATATTCTCCTTCATTCCTGCACTCCCTCAAATACTCTCTTGCTTGAGTCTAAGCATCTCTAGAACATCTTATCAATTATATTTCTTGCTACCAAATATGGCTTTGGTTCTATGCGGTTGAGCTTACTCGAGCTTGGTTTGTTTGCAGAGTTCAGCTGAGGGAAATTACCGTTCCCCTGTAGAGTGTTATGTACTCCGTGCGCTCGTTCAGAAATTTGTTGTTGTTGTTGATCGCATTTGAAACATAATTTTCTCACTTGCCATTTTGTACTCAGTACAGTATGACTGCTCGGTGGATACTTTCTATAAACCTCACTTTGTAGACGAGTAAAAATCTTTGGATTTGTGCTAATGATGTAATCTGTATGTTCACTGTACTCGTATCGGCATTTTGGTCAGGTTTCTTCTTGTTTTAAGTTGGTGTACGTATACTGATTGGTTCCAAAAGCTATTGTTCCGCACATGAGCTCAACTGATACTTGCGTGCAATTTTACTGTAGAAACAGTGGATGCGGGTACGTCCAATGTTGATATTCTACACTATATCCTTTATATCCTTGACTATTTGCCATCTCCGCATTTTACCAATTAAATCTTTTAACTCCGTGTATCTCGTAAATAATATTATTTATTTAAATAATGTACAATACTTTCAATTATAAGAGCTACTTGGATGAGTCAGCAGTATAAACCCACAAACTCTCTCTATGATCTAATCTGAACCTTGCCCAAATACCAAAATTGTATCATTTATTGATAGAACATTTTTCTATTTAAAGTTGTATATAGTGCACACAAACTATTTATAAAACTTTTTTATAATTCCTCGTATATGCATGTTACTTAGAGCCTGTTTGTTTGCATAGAAATAACTTGAAATATGAAAAATAGACAAAATAGGCGCTATTTTTGCTATTTTTGAGAAAAAAATATGTTTATTTCTTTGAAAAAACTACTTCCGGTGCTACTTTATAAGTTACCGTGACTTCTTGAATATTTTTCCTTCTTTGAAAACTCAGAAGTGCTTCGGAAGGGGATGAAATTGAGTCAATTTAGAAATAAAATCATTTTTGTTATTATATGGATATTCACATACCCTAAATAAAATCCCAAAATATCGCATTTCTCTCTTCCTTACTTTCAAAATTTTACCAAACAGGCTATAGATTAGATTTAAATGAAGGGTTGTTTTGCTTGCCACAGACGAGTAGCTAGGCCGTTCGGATCCGTGTAATTTAACTTTGAATCAGACGAATAATCCAAGGATCCGTGAAATTTAACTTTGAATCAGACGAATAATCTTGGACGATGTGATCATCTTAAAAATTCATCTGGAATTTCATATTTCCTAAGTATAGTATCAAAGAGAATAAATGAGGAAGCGCTCCAATCTTTCAAATTGGGGGGAAAATAATAAAAAGTTCAACGATCCAATAATCTTACAGGAAGAAAATTCTTCTTGCTTATCAAAATAACTTTGCATACTTCGCATCAAAGTAAATAATAACAAAAAAAATATCTCAAACTTACAAAACTTTACCAATTTCTATCACCATATAATCACAGATAGTAAACCTATTTGTGAACACAAATGTCAAAAATCACCAAATTCCATTCATATTCTTCCAAACCAAAACATATATTAACATTCTAAATCACAAGCAAGAAAACACCACCACCAAGAACAACAACAAAGCTTTAAAAAAAAAAGCCTAAAAATCCCATCTTTTTTCTTGACAGCAAGACTTTTGGGGAGAGGAAAAAAAACCCTAATCCTAACCACCGAACCCATAAAGAGTCCTGCCCTGCCTCTTGAGCGCGTACACCACATCCATCGCCGTCACCGTCTTCCTCCTCGCGTGCTCGGTGTAGGTCACCGCGTCCCTGATCACGTTCTCGAGGAAAATCTTCAGAACCCCCCTCGTCTCCTCGTAGATCAGCCCGCTGATCCTCTTCACCCCGCCCCTCCTCGCGAGGCGGCGGATCGCCGGTTTGGTGATGCCCTGGATGTTGTCGCGGAGGACCTTGCGGTGGCGCTTCGCCCCGCCCTTGCCGAGCCCCTTCCCGCCCTTTCCTCGGCCTGACATCGGGAAGTGAGAGATCTGAAAAAGGTGGAGTCTTTTTTTTTTGGGGTAGAGAGAGGAGCTTGGGATTTTGGACGAAGTGAGGGGGGGGATTTTGCGGGGGGATTTATAGATGGGCGAGAGGGGAGACGGATCCGTGGGATGAGGTTTGGAGGTTTTTGAACCGTTGATTTGGAGAAGTGTGGACGGTTGGATTGGGTTTGTTTCTCCTTGGCGGGGATTGATGACGTGGCTGTACAAGTGGAACTAGGCTGAGGGGTAGAGAACGTTGGGAGCCGAAGTGTGATGGTGCTTGCAATCCACTCTGGCTTATAAATCCGCAAATAGGATAAGCGAAGTGAATTATAAATCAAAATGTTTAGTAAATTTAGTTGATTATAGTTTATTTTTTAATTGCTGATCGTTTGGCAAAATAGGCGACTTATTACCAAAATGGTTAAAAAAACATTTATGATATTGGAGAGAGATAAATGAGGCTTTGAATTTTCTACAATAATGAAAGGTTATAACGGTCTTTACATGGCCAAACATTCAGCTTACATGCCCCCGAAAAATAAGGTAGCTTATAAGCCACAAAAGTTCGATAGCTCGCCAACCATGTTATTAATCAAAATAATGAGAGGTTTTTTTGTTTATTAATCAAAATAAGTCATTTACCGACATGTTAAAGTAGCTTATAAGCCACAAAAGTTCGATAGCTCGCCAACCATGGGGTAAGATTTCCATTTTATGTCGCCTGAGAAAATCTTATCATTTTATCTGTGCAAAAGGGAGGTCAAACTTTAATTGCCAAACCATATGACACTCAATGTCCTTCTATTGGTTTGGTTTTGCGCTTCGTTTGCTTCAGTGTTTGAAGGTAATATCCGATTCTGGGTTCGTTTCCTTTGTATACAAATGTTCAGCTTCAATGGAAAGGATAGTATCCAGGGGGCTGATCTATATGTTCGTAAAAATAAAGAAGAGGAGACAAAATTTGAGGCGTGGCGGTCACTTTCCTCAAAGAAATATTCACCTCATTATAGTAGTCTGGGTGCGCTTCCAGTTAAGCGAATTTTCTTCTCATGGTACAACAGATAATGAAAATTCTACAAAGCAAATCTAAAATTTTTTACCAATTCTCTGTGAAACGTGTTTATATGATCGCAAATTTTTTAGCGAGGAAAGTTTGAGAAAGAAGTGGAGTTCTAAGTGTGAAAACATAGGTTATTTATAAGGTTGAAAGGGTTTCTTCAACAGTAACGTATTCTCAAAGCAACCCTTGAAAATAACAGTCACTTTCCCACAGACAAAAAAAAATCATTTTCCAATAGTCAAAGACTTCCAACTAATAGTTTTTATTTATTTTGAATTTTAAAATAATTTCCAAATTTTAAATAAATAATATAATAAAAGTAAATTATAATTATAGCGACAAGGTGCAATGTGCATCTAATAATCGCACCAACCACACGCGGATTTATAAGTTATGCTTTGACCCATTTATCTAAGTCTAGTAATCATGAAATGCCTTTAAACCTCTAAAATGATGCTCAAGTATCCTATGTGGGATTATTATTTTTTTTTTTTACAAACAAATACTAACAATAAGCAATAGACTTAACAAAAGAAGATCAATCATTTGACCAACATGAACATACTGGACATCGAGGCTCTACTGATTCAACAATTTACATTTTGTCCTTTAAACAATCCCCATTCCCC
>JBAKGM010000365.1:40547948-40563011 GCA_037177215.1 Asparagus racemosus | reverse complement strand
CATTAGTCGACTACTCTGCACAGAAATTGTCCGTGCATGTTCCAATCGTCCGTGCATGTTTCCGTGCATGTTCTTCAACTACGATTTTTTTTCCCAAAAAATTTGACGACAAATAAGTCATCAGATATCCAAAACTAATAAATATACCATCAAAGATCCAAAAGTAATAGTACTGTCAATAAATCAATAAACGACAAATAATCAATCTGAGCAATTGGCCTTCACTTGTAATACTGGCTTTGGATAGGTATATTAACCAAAAAAAAAGTCATCAAAGTAAAAGAGAGGATTTGATGATGTTTGAAAAAAAATTGAGAGATGGAGGTGAAGGGCCTTCACTTCTAATACCTGGGAATGGAAACTATATGAACGTCTAGCCGGAATGATTTTTGTTGGAAAAATAGATGAGTGGAGATCATAGAGGAGATGGTTAAGAACAGAAGACAGTGATGGAGATGTTTGAAAAACTAGCTTATCAGCTCACCTAAATAAGCTAGATTTGACCAAATAAATTACTATAATACCCAAATAATTTTATAATATTTTTATCATAAAAGTCAAAAGCCACTAAAAACTAGTATAACTAATAAGCTTTAAAAAATAAGCATTTCCAAACACTCTCGAATAATCAAGACTAGTAGAGTTCAAATCTCAATCGAGTCACAACTTTTTAATTACTAAGCACGATATGCCAAGTGTCAAAACTATAAGATGCCAAATGTCAAATTTAGTGATAAGAAATTTAATATAGTATATGGATGTTATTATTATTTTGATAAATTGCGAGCCATGATAAAGTTTACACACACATCTTTCAATCAATTGGTTCACTAGTTTTATAGAAAACTTTATGGAAAAGGATTGACAGTGGCATTTGTATAAATAAAAATTTTCTATAGATTACTATAAACTGTGTTTGGCTCAAAAAAATTTATAGAAAAATTTTCTATAAAGTAGAGAAAAGTACCCAATTTTATAGAAATCAAATTCCTCTCAAAATGAGCTGAAATCACACAGAAATCTGACACAAGCAATTAAAAACTAATATCTATCTATCTGTACCCATTTTCCCAGCCCCCAAATCCAGTGACGAACCAACTCCTTCACGCCTTTTCGTCTTCCTCCAAATCTCGTTCTCAGTTCTTGATGCCATTATCGCTTGCTCGAGCTCGAGCTTCGTAGTTTTTCTTGAATCTCGGTTTTTGTGGTGCAGTTGATTTGGGGTTCTTGAATAATCCTTTTTTGGGTTAAAGAATCAGTTTTTGTCGATCGATACTTCATCGGATTTCTCAAGTACACGCTTCTGCGCCAATTTGGGGTTAAAAAAAACCCTAAACCCCTTTTTGTATGGTTGAAAGGGGAAAACGAGCATTGAATCATTAGTGCTCAGGCTTGTTCATTTCTTCAATTTTCTTTAATGAACTCTTTATGGTTCTCAATTTCTTCAATTTCTGCGGTTTATTTGGACATCCATGTTCCAAATTTCTTCAATTTAATGAACCCTAACCCCTCTCCTTTTAACATTCATGTTCCAAATTCAAGAAATGAACCTAGTCCGGATTCATAACATGCACGATGGCAAGCTACGACTCCATGATCTCCACTTCCTACATTAGGTGATTTCTAAATTAATAAAACTGGGCATATCTTCTCTCTATCTGAAAAAAGGAATTTAATTTTGGTGTTCTTTGTAAATTTGTTGGCTGTCTTTGTCACCATACTTTCCAGCAGCTAAACAATGACTGCTGCCCATGAGATAAATATAATGGAAGCATGAGGTGTGTTTGTCCTCATGTCCATTTGCTATGTGCATGTACATGCCCTTTTTCTATGTAAATCATTCTCCAATTGACCATGATTTTACTCTTAATAGAATTCTTAGAAATATAGATCAACCCAATGTTGCTTTTTATTATGCCAGTTATCTGATTTGTGATAGTATAGAAGTTCTCCTAGAAGCATTTCTAGAAGCTTTTTTCAAACTTGCGGATATAATCTGAAATAATGGTTTTTTTAAAGGACATAAGACACCTTCAAGTTGAAGAACAAGTCGCTACGTTTCTAAGCATAGTGGGTCATAGAACCAAAAATTGAGTAATAAGGACCAAATTCATAAGATCGGGCGAAAGGGAGAAACAGTTAGTAGATACTTTGTTTTCGAGCTGTTGGTGCTGTTTTTTTGGTTAGACTGATTTTTAAGCTGTTGGTGCTGTTTTCTTTTGGTTAGAATGATTTTCTAGCTTGTTTAGCTCTCTATTGTTCAATTTCAGGTCTGATTGTGCTCATGTTGAGCTGTTAGTGCTATTTTCTTTTAGTTAGACTGATTTTCGAGCTTGTTTAGCTCTCTATGGTTATTCAGGTCAGATTTGTGCTCAGGTTGAGCTGTTGGTGATGTTTTCTTTTGGTTTGACTGATTTTCAAGCTTGTTTAGCTCTTTATTGTGATCATTTTGGTGTTGTTTTGAGCTCAGTTTGAGCTGTTGGTGCAGATTTTGAATGATATGTTTGCAATGATGATAGTCAACTAAATAAGATTGCAAACTACTTTATAATGTTCATAATAAGATAATGCGGGTTTTTAATATGTTATTAGAAAATGCGGGTTTTTAATATGTTATTAGAACACAATTTACGTTGAACTTGTAAGTTTCAGTTGAGGCAATCAATTATGACAAAAGAAAGCATAGCTGAGCCAACTTAGCACATGAAATATCAAAGTAGGACATGAAAATACCAAAGTTGTACAAGATTTTTTTAGATCATTGATTTCTATCTAACCATTGTAAATAAACTTCAAGTCCACGATGCTGGCCAATCCCCTCCTTACTCATATTGGGCAGAATCCCATTGTAACCAACATCATGTGCGTGAGTTAATAGATCATTCATGTTCCAATTTATGTAGGAGATCGTTGCAGTAGGGACACTTCCACCACCCGTTTCGATCTCTAACTTCTCTTAGCATTATTTTAGCTAGTTTCCGAGCACGTTGATTACAAAAAGAAAACCAAGTAATTTGACTTTGGGAAAATCGTAGAAGAATTTTTAGTTTTTTTAAAACAAAATACTTACCTTTGAATTTGGTGCACTTGAAGATTCACCAATGTCTTGAGCATTCTTATTCATATTTTTTAACTTTGCAAATTTTGTGCTCATGGATAGTTGAGGATAGAGAGATTTTATAAGATTTGAGGATGCCAAACTAGCTGTTAAATTAGCTGTCGTATAGTGATGAATAAGATTAGCAAAACTTTTCTATAAATTTTTCATATGCAACTAAACAAGAAAAAAAGAAATCTTGCTATTTCTGTAAAGTAATGAGCCTAATTTCTTGTTATGAACCAAACAAAGAAAATACAAGAAATAAGAAAATGTGTACCTTTTGAGTGCTCAAAACTTTTCCTATAATTTTTTATAGAAATATAAGAAAATCTACTTTTTGAGTGTTGTCCTTTTCCTATTTTTTATAGAAATTGAACCAAACAGTAAACCCCCATGTATAAGACGTAACCTAATAATATAGAAATTGGGCATAATAAAAAGTGTTGGTATGTATTTCAAGGAAGCATTTCTATAAATATAGAAATTGGGCATAATAAAATAGAAATTGGGCATAGTAAAAAGTGTTAGTATAGAAGTTCTCCTTGAAGCATTTCTAGAAGCTTTTTTAAATTTCTAGAAGCATTTCTATAAATCGCCTACGAATGAGCTTAAATTCCACACGATAAGACATAACCTAATAATATTCTCTTGTAAAAGTGTTGGTATTTTTTTAAGGATACTGTACAATGTGCCTCCACGTAATATATTAAACAATTCATTTCCATAATTCAAAAGGTTCCTTCACATTACAAAATTCAAATTATTCCTTATCTTTTACCTGGAATCAAAATGCCGAAGAAACCAAAATATATTCGCCCGCGTGTAAGATTTCGTCAAATGGAATTTTGCTAAAATACCTAAAAATGACGTATATAGAAAAATGAGAATACGTATCTGTCACTCTTCTTCTTCTCAATCAAAATAATAGTTAGTGACATCATTA
The DNA here is from genome assembly GCA_037177215.1 of Asparagus racemosus. Lineage (NCBI taxonomy): Eukaryota > Viridiplantae > Streptophyta > Magnoliopsida > Asparagales > Asparagaceae > Asparagus > Asparagus racemosus. The sequence continues at coordinate 40,558,968 of JBAKGM010000365.1, read as the reverse complement.
ACACCGTCAGGGGGTCTGTAGAGAAAATCTGGAAGTTTATAAGAGTTTGGTCGAGAAAACAAACTTTGGGGGTTGGTTGGGAAAAACAAAGTTCAGGATAATTTCGTGGAAAAGCCAATGTTTAACTTTTTTCCTTGAAATTTGCCCTTAATAACTTTTTTGTGTATATTATCCCGATTACTAAAAAAAAGAAAAGGAAAAAAAAAAAGAAAATGGGGTAAATTACAGTAAATTCCCAAGGACTTTCAAAGTTTTGTAATAAACCCTCAATATCTTTAGTTAAAATTACACGAATCCCTGAATAACTTTAAAAATGCCTTTTTTTTTGTTGGTTTTTTGTTCTCATTTATGGGGGCTATCTGCAAAGTGCAGAAACTTATTTTTTCTGCAAAATACAAATGTTATTGGCCGTTTACTACAAAATGATGAAAGTTCTTGGGGTTTAATGTAATTTACCCTAAAAAACATGCCAGGTGTGCCCCATTATTTTTGAATCAGTGCGACCAATATTGAACATCACTGCAAATCAGTAAAAAAATTAACCGGTTAAAATGTCACTATAAACATAGCACACTGCTATTCATAAAAAAAGTTTACTTAAAATAATTTTTAAATACTTACCAACTTTCACATTCTATCCCCACCGTTAATGTACCTCTCCTTTCCCGCGATTCGATGCTCGCGTTAATATCACGCTCTCTCTCTTTTATTCCTTCATTTCTTCTATAAATTCCGACCCCAAACATGTATTTTTTTCGGGGATATCACTTTGTTGGCTTCCAAAGTGAAAGAGGTAATTAAGCCTGGGCTATTTCTCAAAATTGTCTGGATTCTTGAAGGTATCATGATCAATTTAATGCTAAAATGTTTGGATTCTAGCGTGTAGAGTTTAGTTTCGTAAGTCTTTGATGAGTTATTGTGGAGTTTAATTGTTTGGGCTCGTTAGGATTTTGAAACTTCATGCTTGGAAAGGTTCATGATGTATAATTAAGACTTCAAGAAATAATAAGTTTCTATTTTTTGGGAGCAAATTTCACAAAATAGTATAATCTATTTATTAGAGAGAAACTTTGTAATTTTCTTCACTGAATTAACACTCATTAAGTGTTAATTGATAACCCACCGTGGGTAACCCGGATGGTTGGTAGGTTTTAACATGACTCTTACAACTCTCACGATCTTTGACTTGATTCTGGGCATTTCTTTTTTTTTTTTTTTTTCATTTTTTATTCTGAGCTATCCAACAAAAAAAAAGGAGTGTCAGTTGGCACTTGATGTACATGTGCATATTTTTGACATTTTTATTTTTTCACTTTATATAACTGCTCTTTCGCCCTTTCCTCCTTGTTTATAGTGCATGTAGTCTAGACTTTTAAACAAAACGTTGTTAACGGCGAAATTTTTTGATAGTATGTGGTATGCTTTTACAGATTTGAAAGTTTGTAACCATATTATTCTCTAATAAAAAAGTAATGTATTAAATTACCCCACCAAAAAAAGTAGTGTATTTTATTTTGTGCAAAACTCTAATAATTCATAGTAATTTTGTAAAGCTTACCCATAAAATTTTAATCCTAGAGTTTCTTTTACTTTTGAGAAAATACGAGGGATGGAAAGAACTTAGCAAAACAATCGAAGGCCACTAAAGTATGTTCAAAAAAAGAAAAAAAAGAGAAAAGAAAAGAAAGAACACATATACCTTAGAGTACTAAAAGAGTCGGAAATTTTAGTTGCATTCAATAAATTAATCCCGAAATAATTGTTGGTTTTACATATTTGTGATGGTTTCTGTCCGATATAGCATGAAAAATGTCTGCTTTGTCGCAAAAATATCGGAAATTTAGTCATTTAGAATGCATTATTATCTTTTTTTTTTTTTTTGGGTTATGTTATTTCATTGTCACATTGAAATTTAGAACCATAGTTATGAATTTGAAATACAGCAAGTGAACAACTTCAGTATAATTCTTTTTTCAATGAACAAGAAGTACCAGTAGACTTCACTCTGTAAATCGAAGTGAGTGCATGTTGATTGTCATTGAAGCATGAATCAAAGTGGTGGTTTTTGAATTCTTGAAATGTTGATTCTTTAATGATCAACAGTCATCTGAATGTAAGTTCAATCAAGTTTTGGTAGAAAAATTAATGAATACCACATTTGATATAACTCTAAGATTAGAAAATATTTATTTGTGGAGATCATAGTGAAGGGTACCTGTTTGATGTCAAGGGTTGAGGGTTACTGCATCCAGATATACACATAGCTTACCCTTTGATCTAGATTGTGGAAATTCTTCTTTAGCAATGTACTCTTTACTCCATATTTACTTTTTTTTTCTTTTTTTTTCTTTTAGAAGTTTCTTTTATTAAAATATTACATTTGTTCTTCTTACGACTTATAACATCTTGGATTTTTCAAATATCTAATTATCTATTAAGATCTAATGACCATATTTTCCCTGGTTTGACAATGATATGTTCTTTTCCCCAATAAGCCCATATTTTTAATCTTAAAACTTAAAAAAAAAGCATTAAAATAGCCAATTACATTTCATGGGCACTATGTGTAACCTGTCAAAACTCATAATTATCTGATGTTATGATGTTGCCTTGTGACCGGGAGGTCACGGGTTCAAATCTTGGAAACAACCTCTTCACATAGGAGGGTCCCGCAATGATGGAAACCTCGTGCACTGGGCTACCCTTATCTGATATGTATTTGTATTTGATCTTATGGTTGGTTAATAATGTAGTGTTCTACTTATGCAGCTCCTAATTTCCTTGAAGAGAAATGGCAAGTGAAAAGATCGAAATTACCGAAACCAAAGACAAGGGGCTCTGCTCGAGTTTGATGTACGGAGCTGGCGGTGGTTATGGATATGGCGGTTACCCATCGGCGCCCGTGGCTTATCCGCCGCAAGGATATCCCCCGGTCGTCGGGGGTTATCCTTCCCATGCATACCAGCAGTCTTATGGATATACTCCGACATCAAGCTACTACGGGCACCACCAAACTGGAGGGTATCCTCCATATGGTACGTGCTTTTTATTAGAATATTTCCTTCGCTTAGTTGGATGGATGTGGCAATTTGTTTAGTGTGCTTTTGTTGGTTGTATATATGTTTTATGAATATCTTAAATTTTCGTATCATATAATTTTATTAGGAGAGATGAGAATTATGTAGCCCGTCAACCGGCTAATATTGCACTAGGCCTTTCATATTGTAACTCATAGGTCAGAGAAGACCCAGAGGGGATGACCTCCTTTTTTTTGGTCATTGATTTGATTAATAGAGGTCTTTTGTTAAAAAAAAAAGCTTAAAATTTTGTGGTTTCTGTTGATTTTTTAGACGGAGAACTCTATATCTAGTACAACGATTGTTTAGATGAGTTTAGGGATTGAAGAGCTTTAGAAGAGGGTATATTATAGAAAAGCCCCTATGATTTGTAGAGGTGACAGAAAGTCCATCTAAAGTTTTAAAAGTGGTACTTTTACCCCCTCATCTTCAACTTTAGCCAAATAATCATCCGTATTTTTTTGATATAACCGCTAATGTAATATTGAAATGTAGATAATCGTTGTTTTATATTGCTCATGTTCTTTTACATTCAAATTAACTTTGAAAAATGGGCCTCCGTCCACAAACAAAGATTGCTAGAAGAATTTACTGATCAAAGAGGAACATACAACAAAGAGATATTTGAGCTGGTCTGAACGCAGAAATATATGCAAAGATGAAGTGGAGAGGAGATAACTTGCAATCCTCACCATCCTTCCTCCATTTCTTTTATAGGGGATCCGATCCTCGTGGAAACCTCTCAATTTTCACATTTGTTACCTAGAAAACAAATATGTAGAGCAACCGATGGCTGAGAATAAACTAGAAATTTGCGTGGGGCCGTCTGCTTCTAGCAGCGGCATATGACAAAGCACAATTCTACTAAACATGAAGTCTATTGTCTAGTGTCATTTTTCTGATTTTGATATTTGTTCTTCGCTATTCTCTCCAGGGTACGGATCCCACCACGGTTACGGGGCCCACCACCTGTTGTCGCACGGTCATGCGTCGCACGGGCTTTCTCCCTACGGCCACCACCACGGCGGGTACGGATACGGTCACCACGGCAAGTTCAAGCACGGGAAGTTCGGCAAGCACGGCTACTGTGGTGGCAAGTTCAGGAAGTGGAAGTGAGAAAAAACTATGAAATTAGAGCTCTTGACGAATGACACCTGGCTTAATTTGCTTGTGATTACTATTAATAAGGTTTAAATTGTTGTGGCCCTCTACTGTTGTATATATAGAGTATTATGCTTGGTATTATAATCGTAAGTTTGTAACCGTATTATGTATTGGCTTGTGGATTTGTTTGTGTGGTTGCATGTTTTATTTTGAACTATGGACTATAAACCTGTCTGAGAAAGTGTAAATTCTTCAAAGGGTGTTGTGCAGCAAAATACGTCTAATCAGGTGGTCATCTGTGAAACCCCTCCTAGTCCAGTGGGTTTTTGTGAAATTGAAATAGTTAAGGGATTTATTTGAAAACCCCCCAAGGTAAGGGCAATTTTCTAACCCAACAAAGATTTTTTTTTATTTAAATATAGGTATACCTTGTTACTTTTATAAAAAATCTTTGATGAAGTGTTGTTCAATTAGGGGGTGTTATTTGTTCGGGATTGTTTGTTACGACTTAGGACTACAATTGTCTAAGAATCCGACATTCTTAGATTTGGGTTATTAGTAGAATTTCCTAAATAGAGCCCTAGCCTTCTCGGTTGGATTTTCGGACTTCTGGGCAAGATATGTAAACTTTTTGGGCTGGATTTCTAGACTAAAGGTTGGGTTCTCAGTCTAAATGATGGACTCCTTGACTATTTGAATTAGAGTTGTGCTACTAATTTATATATTTAAATGTGTAAATATTAAATATATTAGAAAATTTTATATCAAACATTTGATATTAAATATTTGAGTGATTTAATATTAAATATTTTTTAGGAGATTAATATTAAATTGTTTAGTAGATTAATATTAAAATTTTTAGGAGATTTGCGGTTCTAATTCAAAATATAATGATTTTGGGAACAAATTTTAAAACAGTAAAAGATTTGGGGAACCAATTTCAAAATATCAAGCATTGGGCACTATTAACAAAATAACTAAGATTTGGGGAACTAATATCAAAATAGCCTTTACAATCGCAACAAGCACGCAACTGCCAAAATAAAAATAATTATTATGGAGTAAAATGTAGTCAGTAAAATATAGATTAATTTTTCGATAAGTACTTACATTGTCTGTCATTGGTACTCAAAAGAATTTTTTTTGGAGCACCGAGCTTTCAGTTAAGTTAAATAGCCTCAATTAATCCCTCTTTTATTTAATTTGTACCAGCTATTTGCATTTTTTTATGAACTAAAAAGCTATCACGTTTTTACATTTAGGTGACTTTAGCCCTTTAAACGGTATTTGCTAATTTTGATATCTACAAGCAAAAAATATACTGGTTTCATTTCCTGCTCAAGATGCTTTTAGTCCCTCAATATTTATTAATTGTTGGTACAAGTTACTTGTCTGGTCATATTCATAAGAAAAATAAAAGAAACGCAAATAAACCATATTTACATGAAAAAGTTATCATACCCGTCCGCGCTTGAACGGATATAATACTTGTATATTTCATGTTACAAATAAATAAATTTGGAATAACATGCGCCTCTATGTATATATTAAACAATTCATTACAATAATTCGAAAGATCCTTGAGAGTACGTAATTCAAAATATTCCTTGAGATAAGAACCGCCCAATTCTTTGACCTGGCATAAAATGTGTCACTATTCTTCTTCTGTAAAGACAATATTATTTTGGGTTTCTTTTTCCTAGAAACCACATTGAAAATAGCATAATAATTATATGAAAATCATATTTTATTTTTAATTTATGCATAAATTATTTTTAAATTTGGGTTTCATTATAATCAACCACCTTTCAATCAAATTTTCACTAAAAAACAAAAAAGCTTTAAAAAATCCAAGTTCAATGTATGGGAATTGTATCTTAACAATACATAAACACTAAAATCAGTCACTTTGCCTTGAATGTGATTTTTAAGGTTAGTTTTGGTTTTCGGTGAAACGGGGTTTCCTGATAACCCCTAAATTTAAGGGGGGTTTTCTGATGTTTCAAAAGTTAGAGAGGTTATATGATAATCGTTCAAAGTTAAGGATCGAGAGTTTTCTGATACTTTTAAATAAGACCCGAAGACTCTGGGTCTAATATTAAAATTTACAAAGATGCGGGGGGTCTAATAGGAGGAAAACCTTACTTAAATAGCTATCACTTATCACGTTGCATATTCCTCCGTGACTTGTATAACCAGCCCTCTTCATATGAAAATACATATTTTTTTCGGTCCCTTCTCCTTTCCCGCGATTCGATTCTCGCGTTAATATTAAGCTCTTTTTTATTCTTTTTATTCCATCCTTTTTATTCTATAAATGTAGACCTCAAAGATGAATTTTTTGGGGGATATCAGTCGTTGGCTTCTAAAGGGAAGAGGTAAGCTTAGGTTCACCTTTTCTTGCTTTTTTTTTGTGGCTATTTTTAGATAATTACTTGAGTTCTTGATTTTTTTAAAAGATTATTGTTTAATTGTTAAGTTTTTGATTAACTGCTGTTTAATTGAATTTTTTGGGCTGGTTAGGGTTTAGAAACTGCATATGCTTGAATAGATGCATGGTGTAATTCTAAGAAGTAAACCTTCTTTATGAGTAACTTTTGTTTAGTCTCTTCAAGAAAGGCTAGATGTTACATTTAATTTTTGAGTAAATGTGACAGTTTTTTTTTTCAAAACTGAAATTTCTTATAAGATCTCATGAACTTATCCATCCTAGTTTGACAGAAATGTGTTCTTTTCCATGATAAGACATCTAAAAAGTTCTAGAAACGCAACAAGGTAGCCGATGGCATTTTCATGGAGGCACTTTGTTTGACCTGTCAAAAATCACATATCATATGCAAGGCTCACCATATATTTAGATTGTGAGCAACCTAATACATCTGACCCCAGAAAAAACGTAATAGTCTTTTTTGGCTTATAACCTTTGTACCTTGTTTTGCTGTCTAAGAAATATTTAGGGTTAATTGATAGTACTATTGTTCAATTGTCGATAGTTCTATTGTTACAGATAATCCCCTTGTACTATCGTCCAAGTGCAAATAGGCCCCTTACAGTGAATTTTTTTTACTCTTCTACCGTCAATTGGTCTATTTGTCAACAAAAAAAAAAAAGTCTTTCTTTGAAGGTAACATAGTAAAAAAAAAATATAAAAAATCTAAAGCTACACATTAGACTTAATGAAGACAATTATGTATTTTATAACACTATCATCCGTTGTCATAGTCGTTTAATATAGCCTAGTGTTCTCTTGCACAGCTCCGAATCTCATCGAAGAAAAATGGCAAGCGAAAAGGTCAAAGCCGGCGAAACCAAAGAAAAGGGACTCTGCTCGAGCCTGATGTACGGAGGGGGTGGTGGTCCCGGATACGGCAGTTACTCATCGGAGCATTGCGTTGGGTACTCCTCGGCGGCGCCGCCTGTCGCGTATCCGCCGCAAGGGTATCCCCAGGTTGCTGGGGGCTACTGTTCCCATGATACTTACTCATCATACCAGCAGTCTTATGGATACCCGCCAGCATCGGGTTATGGTCACCAAGGATATGGAGCTCATCCTCCATATGGTATGTGCACAGTATTACAGTGTTTTGGTTCGGGTTTCCGTCGCGTTAGACCTCCAAAGTTAATTCAGTATTTGATCTTTTAGGTGCCGTTTGGCCGCAACAGGTTAAGTGAGGGGTTAAGGAGAATTAAGCCCTTCTTAATTAGCCAAACACGAAAAATCTATTCAAGGGTTAAAGTGAGTTAACCCTCTATAATTTGCCAAACGCAAAAAAATGCATAATGGTTAAGCTAACCCCTCTAGAGGGATTATAACGAGTTAGCCCCTCAAAATGAGGGGTTTACTAATATTCCTATTTAGAAGGATTAAGAGTTAACCCATCTATTTATAAAGAAAATAGTCAAAATCCTCATTATTCCCAAACACTAAAAATGATCACAAGGGCTAAAATAAAACTGGTTTAACTGGTTAATAATTTAATCCTTCGGACTATCGTATGGGCTAACTACGTTAATCATTCTCCTTAATCTCTCTTTCTTAACCCTTAGCCAAACAAGGACAAAATTTTAAATTAGACCGCCGCATCTTCATATTGGTTCAAAACAAGGGTCTTATTTAAAACAATTTAATGAATTTGGGGGTCTACTTTAGAAATATGAAGATTTGGAGGTCTAATGTAGAATTAAGAAAGATTTGGGGGGTCTAATGTAACAACTATCCGATTTCTTTTCTATCAGTCAGTTGTGCTAATTTGGTTAGGTTCTTTTCTAGCGGTTGGATGTTATATGAAACCTTCAAATTTTGATTTATGTTGATTATTATAACGAAGAGCTCTATATCTTGTACAATGCCTATATGTAGATGAGTTTACAGAATTGAATACCTTCAGGAATGGGTAAATGACAAAAAGAGTCTTGAGATTTGTAGAAATGATAGAAAGTCCCCGTAATATTTGAAAATGAGACTTCACCCCTCATGTTCAATTTTTACTGAAATAAACGTCGATCTTTTTTGATCTAGTTGTCATTAATATAACGATCGCATGCATTTTGATAGAGGCATATATAGAGGCAATCAGCATTTTCTATTACTATACTTTTATGCATCCAAATTAACTAAGAAGCAATATAGCTTTCAAATTACTTTGGAGATGAACAAATAGAATGGAAAGTAAATTGAAACCGGGGTCGAGGATGAGAGGTTTGAATGCTATACATATGTGATGCTGGACTACCGTGGCTTTTCACTATTATTGATTGCAACGATATTGCATACATACTGATCAGACTAATTTGGAATTGATAGCGAGTCATGTATCACAATCTCCTTCCTCTGTGGGATTTTGTACGTCCTCATAAGATATCAGTCTACCTCGTCGGAAAACAAGCGTATCCTGTTCTTTTTGTCCAAATGAGCCAACAAGTAGCAAGGACGGTAAATCCAATTTGTTGGCTGCATTCTGATAGATATTCCGTGTTGCTGTCTCTAGGGCATGGATCCCATCACGGTGCCGGTGTGGGGATGTTGGCCGGGGCCGCTGCAGCCGGCGCAGCTGCTGCTTACGGGGCCCACCATCTCTCACCGCACGGGCACGCATCGCACGGGCATTCTACCTACGGCCACCACGGTGGCTACGGATACGGCCGCCACGGCAAATTCAAGCACGGGAAGTTCAGCAAGAAATACTTTGGGAACCGCAGCAGGTTCGGAGGAACGCTCACATTTGGTGGCAAGTTCAAGAAGTGGAAGTGAGGGGGAAAAAAACTATGAAATTAAAGCTCTCGATGGGCGATGCCTTGCTTTGCTTATGATTACTATGTTCAAATAAGGTGTATAAAATTCTTACGGCCCTTAGGGTCTTATGCTTGGTGTTATGACCGTAAGTTTGTAACCGTATTATGCACGTCCTGTGGATTGGGTTCCATTCCCTTGTTTGTTCGTGTGGTTGCAGGTTTACTTTGAACTATGGAATATGAACCTGTTATGATTTTTCGAAGAAAATGTTCTAGTGTTACGATGGCTATATTATTGCTTGCGTATTCTAGTGATCGTATGATGCCTTCTGGTGAGCATATTACAAACTGCACGAGTATATTCTGTAGCTGTCGTGCAAGCAGAAAGCAATAATAATAGGCTAGTAAGGGTGATCTGAACAACTCCTGCTAGCAAGTTGAATCCATTACCGTCCACTTACTGAAATGCATCCCAAAAGTTTTACTTTGCGAGCAATATATTCAAAGAAAAGGTATTGACTTAAGCATCGGATGGGCGATGATGGAATTTAATATGAACCTTCTTTCTTTGTGGTCTGCATACGTGTACAATCATAACATCACTGTTGACTATTCACATTCTTGAATAATCTTTCTATCAGAACCGCCCATGTAATCCATAGCTTCTGATATGATCCGTAGTGCATATTCTTTTTTTTTTTTTTTGAGGAATCAAGGATTCTATTGCAAAGCATCAAGCATAATATCAATACAAATATGGTCTGGACCATCACGATTGTCCGAGAATGAGGTATATTTATATTTGTAGACAAATTGGGCTAACTTATGTGCACAAATGTTACCCGTACGACGAACATGGCAAACCTGAGAAGAGTTGAAACATTTGAAAATGGACCAACATTCGCCAAATATGTCATCCAGATGTTGCGGGTGAGCAGTCGCTCCATGCATCAGAAGCGTCGACATTGATTTTTACTGTTCCAATGGGAGGAGCAAACCAAGAGAATGGTGAGGTGATCTTGAAAAGGGGTCCAAATGCTGTCATACTTGGGAATTGTAGTCTAGTGTAGACTTCGGCTAATGTTAGTGTTGCAATTGGAGTCGCAATTTTCCCCTTGAAGATAGCATCACATGTCGCTTTCCAAATGAACCAAGCTATAGTGCCAACAAAAGCTACAGGTGACAAAATTTGTATGAGGTGGAGTCACATGATTGGTCAGTGACTAAACATCACAGGTAAATTGGCAAGAGATAAACAGGTAATCCAACGATTCAATTCCAACACCACAAAGAGGGCAGAGGGAGTCAGTTGAGACGTTAAGCTTCACCAAAATCTCCTTTGAAGGGCAAAGCATTGTTGAGGGCTCGCCAAATAAACAATCTCACACGAGGAGGCAAGGATTTGAGCTTGAGGAATTCTAAACAAGCCATCGAAACAGAATCAGAGGAGTTGTCTAATGGTTGAGAGTGCATCCAGAGGAGGTTGTAAATTGCTTTGGCGGAGAAGGATCGGCTGAAATGTCCCTTCCACCAGCAATGAGATCCTCAACCTTAGATTTTTTTTTTGGGATGTTGGGGGGGGGGGGGGGGGGGCAGGCCTCAAAATA
>JBAKGM010000365.1:40531442-40547848 GCA_037177215.1 Asparagus racemosus | reverse complement strand
CCCCCCCTCCCCCCCCCCCCTCCCCCCCCCCCCCACCCCCCAAAATAGGATTGGATTGGTTCACAAACCATAAATCATCAAAAATATTGATGCTAGGACCATCCCGCGGTGCATATTCCATTGGTGTACTTTCAGGTACAACATCAAATATTTGTTAAGGAGATGGATAAGACTGCTACACCAAATCTTTGACCCGCAACAAGAAACAACTAATAAGAAGGCGTGATATAAATGCTCACGGGTCGGATCCCTGTCGGCGAACATTAGCGTTCGCTTAGCAACAAAGGTATCCACACGTGTCCTGGTTCCCCTCGTCTCCTCGCAACTTAATATCACGCGATTTCTTGCGATCTCTTGCTCCCTATAAACGCGCACTTCAAAGGTCGAGTTTTTGGGGATTTTATTTTTGTTCACCGGCTTCCAAAAGAAAAAGGTAAACCCTAGGGTTTCTCAAAAATTTCCGACCAGTTTCATGCTAAATCGTGATTCCGGTGTCTAGGTTTTGTATTTTGTTTAATTTCTTGATCAATTTTTGTTGAACTAAATTGTTTTGGGCTTTCGAGGGTCCTTTAGTTCCATTTTGGGGGAAGATTCATGATGCAATTTTAAAGGAATTTCCGAGTTTGGTTAGGGCTTTAGTTTGTTGTAAATCCGAGAAAGTACATAGGATGTTAATAAATTCTTATACTATATTTGGATTTTGGTTCATCATGTTGTGATTGATCAAGAATCAAATTGGTGGTTTCTGAAATTTTTTGGCATGTTGATTCTTTAGTGACCAGCAGACATCTAAATGCAAGTTCAGTCAAATTTTGGCAAAGAATTGATGAGTACCTCATTCATATAGCTTTAAGATTGTGAAATGTGATCAATATTTATTGAGGGGATACAAATTTGATAACAGGGGTCGAAGTTTTGCTGAATCTAGTTAGATGCATAACCTTATGCTTTTTTCGTGGTTCCAAGTTACCATTTTTTGTTAGTATTCAATGCATGTAGAACTGAAGAGTACTCAATTAGGGTATCTCAATAGTTTATATTAGACGCAAACAATAAGACAATGGATAAATATATTGCTTAGGTGTTGCCGTTTGACTGTTTATTAAAACTTTACTGGGTGTGAGGGCAACAAGCCACTATGATGCCGGGAGCAAGCTGTGATGTGATATTCTTCTTTTGCAGTATACCCTTGGTCCTATTTAACGTGTTTTTCTTGTTCTATAAGAAGATTTTGTTAGAATGTTTGTTTTCCAACTTATATCGACTTGAATGTTATTTTAATAACTGTACTTTCTCTCGAGCGTCAATGACTATCTTTGTCCTAGTTTGACGTTCTCTTATGTGATAATTATATTTTTATTTAGAAAACATGTAAATAGCATTATGGCAGCCAGTGACACTCTCACAGCACTCTGATTAAGTTGACAAAACATATATTTCGGCCAACATGTATCTTTGTACGTTGTTGGTGGGCTTAAGAGATGTTCATACAGCTTCATATCAGCATGAATAAATGGTATTATGTATTCTGCACCATTCTTGCATCTGGTGTCTGATTTCTATTCTCTGTGTTATGGTTGGTTTTTTCATTTGAAATCATGTGTTGATGTTCTCTTGTTTTTTTGTAGAGCTACTAATTTCTTTGAAGAAAAATGGGGGGTGGAGACAATCCTGATGACGCTAGGGACAGGGGATTTCTCTCTAACTTGGCCCATGGAATGGGTGGTGGTGGTTACCCACCGGGACAATACGGTGGGTATCCCCCACCACCCGGGGCCTATCCACCGCAAGGATATCCCCCTGCTCCTGGGGGTTATCCTCCTCCTTCGCATGGGTATCCACCATCAGGCTACCCACCATCAGGATACCCACCTTCAGGTTATCCACAAGCTGGTGAATACCCGCCTTCAGGATACCCGCCAGCTGGTTATCAACCATCTGGCTACCCATCAGCTCCATCACACCATGGTATGTGCATTATATTACAATATTTTCTTGAATTGGTCGCACTGATCTGTTTAGTATGTTTTTTTAGGGTTTGCGTGTGTTAAGAAATCTTTAAAATTTTGAGATTTATGCTGATTGTCTGAATGAAGGACCCTATATTTGAGTAGAATGCCTATTTAAATGAGTTTACAGAATTGAATACCTTGAATAAAAGAAATCTCACACTATCTGAAGGAATTTATACGTGAACATTAACTGGGATTTGCCTATAGAAGTATCATAGGGTTCAAATTAAATTAAATTAATGGTTGATTCATTAGCTCATTAGCTGCTAAATGCTATGCACATCCTTTTGCACTTTAATTTGGTGGCATCTTCCTAGGGCCTCTGGATGACAATTGGTATCTAAGATGAAAAATCAATTCAGAAAAGCTTGGTGGTTGATGATGAACTTATTCATAAGATTCTCATATCAATGGAAAACATGATGCAGTTCATCATCTACATCTTCCTCACTTCCTCGCATTTGAGGAAAATATAGAATCACATTTAAATTTATTTAGTTCATTCCTTCTATCACCGTGTCAAAGACCTCTCTTTTTTCTGTTTGGCTTTTGAAAGAAAGACCATAAATTAGGTTATGCGTATTTGGGGTCTCTAATATTTATTGCGCTATGTTTTCTTCAGGGCATGGATCCAGCAGCATGGGAGGTATGGCACCCTTGCTAGCTGGGGGTGCCGCTGTTGCAGCTGCTGCTTATGGGGCCCACCATCTCTCTCACGGGCACCACGGGCACCATGGGCATGGATATGGCCACCATGGGCATGGATATGGGCACCATGGAAAGTTTAAACACCACCACGGCAAATTTAAGCATGGGAAATTTGGAAAGCATGGGATGTTTGGTAAGCACAGGTTTGGAGGAAAGCACAGGTTTGGTGGCAAGTTCAAGAAGTGGAAGTGAAGGTAGAAGAAGTTTGATGGATGGATTTGTAATGCCGATTAAATTCTTATGGCCCTCCAGTATATAGGCAGTCTAATTGTTGGTAATATGGTCATAGTTTTGTGACCTTAAAATGTTCTGTGGATTCTGGTTTCCTTGTGCAGTTGCGATTTTTATTTTGAGCTTTGGCAAGATTTGCAGTGCTTATTATGGTAATCTTTTGAGTATACTAGCGATATGATGCATTATGTAAATTGATATTTGGGATCATATTATTGTCTGTGGATTCTAGTAATTTGATGTTTGTCTACGCTGTTGAATTTGTTGGCGATATATGTATTCTGTAAAGTTGATGTGTAATGTTTCTGTGGCATGCTGTTTCTTTGGGTGTGTATTCTGTATTTATAGTTGATATCTACTATTGCCGGTGTATGATGTTTCTCCGGGTCGTTGAATTTTTCTGGTGATACTATGTATCTCGTAAAGTTGATATTTGCAATCTATTATTGCCTGCGGTTTTAGTAATAGCACGTTTCACTGTGGCTATTGACTTTTTTTGGCGATCTTAAGTATTTTCTGCACAGTTGATATTAACCCTTACCTATGGGTTCTTGTAGTCTGATGTTTCTCTGGGCGGATGAATCTTTTTTAAGTGACATGTCTTCTGCAAAGTTGATATTTGTAATCTATTGTAACCCACAGATTCTAGCAATGGTGACTCGAGATGTTAAATTTCTTATTTTGGTTTCTTCGTTTTTTGCAGTGTATTATGGTATTTTGCTTATTCTCAGTTATTTTATCCTCATCAAAAACTATACAGTGACCGAAATCCACAGCATGTTTTGTTTTCTCACCTGTACTTGCTGCATATAGAAAGGAAGCCTGAACAATTAAGATTTCTAGTAATTTACAAATACGAAGCTGTTGCTATGATGAGGCGACATAGACAAAGCAATACTATGTTATTGATGCCATTCTCAAGGGGGACACTGAAAAGCCTGGATTTTCTAATGCGCAACACTGAAGCTTTTGAAGCACGATGATTTACTGCAAGAAATCGTAAGGGTACTATTAAAATGCTGAGTATCATGGTCAAAAGCTTGTGAGATAGTTGCGAAATGATATTTTTATACATTTATAATGGTACGAGAAAGGCGCGTGCTATGTAGCTTGTGAATCCAAAATTCAAAAATCATTGAGATCATCAAGGTCATCAGATTCTTCAAAGAGCTTCAAGAATCG
This sequence comes from Asparagus racemosus, assembly GCA_037177215.1. Classification (NCBI taxonomy): domain Eukaryota; kingdom Viridiplantae; phylum Streptophyta; class Magnoliopsida; order Asparagales; family Asparagaceae; genus Asparagus; species Asparagus racemosus. The sequence continues at coordinate 40,543,715 of JBAKGM010000365.1, read as the reverse complement.
TGCTTGATCTTGTTGCCTCTTTCTCTTCTTCCAATATTTATGCAAGGCCAGAGCTCCAGCAACAACTGCAGCTGAAACCAATAAACCGATGATTACTGCAAGGATAATATTAAGTTTCTTCTCCCCTTTCTCTATGATAGAGCCTGTGAACAACACAATTACGTCAGTCTTATATATTAAGTGTACCTCAAGTTCAGAAATTAAAGCTACGCACAAGAAAGATATACAGTACTAGAGAAAAATGAAGCAAAGTACAATGCCTCAAAACTGAAATCATATCGTTAAGAGAAAACAAGAAAGAGCAAATGTTTGGAGTTGGCCTAGGATAATCTATAGCAGATTCCCTGCTTTCAGACAAAACTAATTGTACACAACTAGTCTTCTGGCAGATATGCATGCGCAAAAAATTAAATTGTATTTAAGTTATAACATGTAATAGTACTTAAAAGATAACATATTTTGGAGGATTTATATAGAACTTCTACTTCCACGTCTCTGAGAGAAAAAAAATAAGCTTTTCTGTTGGCATCAGAGAAGAAGATATTTCTGAAGGGCTAGTTATAGAGCAAGGGACTTTTTTTTATCAATAATAAAATGATCGTCATGCTTATCTAAGAGAGAGGTTTGGGAGTTATCCCCTTATTCATTAACAATTATAGATGGCACGAAAGTGAAGTTTTGTAACACAAGAAATTCCATGATACTCACTGATAGTAGACGCGTTGCACTCCGGACATATGAATGTGGCATTTAATTCTTTCTCCTTATAATGCAGATATTTTCCATCAACAAAATCATCAGGGCAAAGCTCCCACTCATCAAATATATCATCAGTTCGAAACTTGTTTATCTCATACAAACCGCAGCGCTTGCATTTCTTATCTGGCAGCTCAGTGAGAGGCTGAAAGTCAGATACTAGTGCCATTAGTTTCCATACATTTTCAGACCATAGTGTGGCAATATTTAATGCATCTAGTAGTAATGATTTCCTCCACAGATCAAAACCAGGAAATCTCAATAAAAACCTCCAGGAAGTGCTAGAAAACTCGAAAGGCTACACGGTTAAGCTTCTTTTCATGGTCACATAGACTAATGTACTATTTATACCGGTTTCAAGCTTCATGTTAGGAAAACAAAACAAAATAAAATATAATTTCACAAATCAAGAAGCAGTCTCTGGACATGAATTATGTGTTTCAGGACTGGACATAAGGCAAGCTAAAACATTCTTAGATATCAAGGGTAGACAAAAAAAAACTAACCTGCCAAGACTCTTCGCCCTTGAAAGTGTACAAAAAAGTTTTCTCCTTCACATCTGGCAAGATTGTCTTATTCTCCCCTTGACAATAAAAATAGACAATTGGTTTGGGAGAAATCCACTCATGAGTTATAAAGATTTCGATTGAACCAAGGGTTACAACTCCTGACGAAAGAACTCCTGCAAGGATAATTTGTTTAAGGGCGAATTTCCTGTATGAAGAATAATCTAGTAATAAGAAAAGGCGATAAACTAAAGGAAAAGAGTGATTTCATGTAAACGCCTGCATATTAATGCATGCATGATACATAAGGTACAAAGAAATTAAGAGCAATATAGTAATGACAATGACAATCTAAGTAGAAGCATTTCCTCTGCACCTCATGCAGTCACGGAAGACTGGATTGTTACCAAAGGATATTACTATAAGAAGAAAGCGAGCAAAAGAAGATGCATGATACTCAGCACAAAAAAAAAGGCATGAGCCCCAGCAAGAACGAGAGCAAATTCTCACTAAAATGACTAGTATTATGGGGATTTTTTTTGGGGGGTTGATCGGAGGAAATTCTGGGGGTGATACAAACTATCAGCTTATGATAGATCTCGAAGCAATAAGGTGATGGCCGACTTTTGACTGGAGAACTGCATAGACACATGCTGATTAAAAGCACTATTAAGGTGTTAGAATATAAAAATATAAACCTCAATTCTCACTATAACTTCGGAGTTTTGTTGTAATAGTTAGAGGGACATAATTTAAGATGGTATCAGAGCAACCTAGGTTCAAATCCCACCGGCCAAGAATTTAAAGCGGATTTTCTAAAAATTATTACCACTGCGTGAATCTAGGTTTCAGCCCATAAAAAAGGGGCGCTCAACATGCGGGGGCATGAAAAATAGGGAGAGGAAGGTTGCCATCAAAGGGTTATAGTTTTCTATTAATTCTAACATAAGGGATCAGAAATATTACAAAAAGGGAGAGGAAGGTGCCATCAAAGGACTTAAAGTTACATGAAAGCCAATGTGAAGCGTAAACCCACAATAAGCTCTCTATTTAGTCAAGATGAGACTAAACGGACCCGAATATTATCCACCTATGGTAGAATAAATATCGGAATAAAGGAAGTATGGATCGAGATCCCACCACCAGAGCCATCTTACCCCAAAAAAAAAAAAAAAATTAGGGATTACACGATAAGGAGTGATCGAGAGTTTTCCGTAACAATTGTCATTGAAAAAAAAAACTACTGAGCAATGGAACATTCAGTATAATCTCATATACACGTTAACCTTTCAAAATAATCGACAAAGCAAACAGCATCGACACAATGCAGTCCATCAATGTTCAGTGAGGCATTTCAACAAACAGATGGTGGGCATGATGTAAAAACCTAAAAAAGATACCGGGGGTCGAAGAGAAGAGGACGCTGAAGACTACGAGAAGGCGAGAGATCAAGCGCGGAGAGTATCGAGATCTGCTCATTTTGATCGGAGGCCGGACATTGACGGGCTTTCGATCGGGAGATTTTGGGTGGGCCCCACTGACGAAGGGGAAGAAAATATTTATTTAATAAAGAAAAAAAAGGAAGTTAATCTTGGCCAAAACGCTCCAAGAACGTGCAAACAAATGTGAGATATCATCTACGGTGTCTGGGCGCTCAGCATAGTTCCCTTCTAACTAGACCAAAAGTATTCATATTTTAGTATTATTATTTTATAGTGATATTTATTTTAGAAGAAAATAATAATAAGTGCAATTCATAATTAAAAATCACCTTTTATTTTAAATTTATACCTAAATCATATTTAGAGTAAGTTCTTGGGTTAATTTCACAAAACCCCCCTGAATTTTGAGGGTTGTTGCACATAACCCCCGAACTTTGTTTATCTCACTTAACTCTCTTAAATTATTGAATGTCTCACAAAATCCCACTGAACTTTCGCTTATCTCACCTAACCCCCATGCATATAATTTGCAAATAACTAAAATATCTTTGAGTGAAAAATTTTCAAAATTTATCATTTAAATGCAACATACTCATTCCCCTAAAGTTTGAGTTTTTTCCTCCCGAGAAATTTTTAGTTATTTGTAAATTACAGGTAAGGGGGTTGAGTGAGATAAGCTAAGTTCAGGTGGGGTTTTGTGAGGCACCCATAGTTCAGAGGGGTTAAGTGAGAAAAATAAAGTTTAGGACGGTTATGTGCAATACCCCCGCAAAGTTCAAGGGGGGTTTATGAAATTAACCCTAAGTTTTTTTTTCTAATCCATCACATCCAGTTAAAATTTTAACTAAAAACTCAAAAATATTCTTAAGAACTTATATTCAAGACATATGACTCACTTTATTAATATTTAGATATATTTAGGAATATATATTTAAATTATAAACTATAAATATTTGAAATATATGTACTGAAAGGAACTGAAGTTTTTGTCCCAGGCGAAAAAACCCAAATGATAATATAGATCTGATTAGAAACGTGAAAGTAAAAGACTAGTTCAAGCATACCGCTAGATCAACCACTTGTTCAATTTATTTATAGTTTTCAATTTTCTCCTCATTGTTTTCACTAAACTAATTATAATTTTTATTTCATTACTTATTTATTTCATATATAGGATACCTACCGTTGCCAGCAGCAGCAGGCGCGTAGGTAACAGCTGCCAACCATTACCCGCGTTCAGATGCTCCTGCGGACCACGTTACCGTCTCCAGCTCCCCAGATCCGCGTCCTCTCTCTCAATTTGTCGTTGCCTCCGACGTTCTCGATTTTAATCGCGATTTTAACGGCGGAATTCAATCCCCAAAGAGACCCAGTTCTCTTTCTCCTTCGATCTCTTTGCCCTTCATTCTCCCCTCTCTCTCTCTCTCATCCTCCATTGAATTCGAGGAGAGAGAGAAACCCTAGAAACAACGATCAATGGATCTCAAAGATCGATTCTTGTTCCGGGCGTTTGTCTTTGTGCTAATGGCTGGCCTCGCCGCCTCGACCACCTTCATCTCAGGTGACGGTTTGAAAATGGTAGTTTGTTTTGGGGGGGCGTTCTGTAATTTTTGCTTTGTTTTTAATTGTTTTGGTTTTGTTGTTTTAGATGCTGCGCTCCAAGCTCAGAGGTCTACCGGTCGGAACCTGCTTCAAACGAGAAAATGTAAGAAAAGTTGGCATTTTGTTTCTGTTCTTTGAGGAAAATATCGAATCTTTTGATTGCTTTTGGTTGATTTGCCCCTCTCCTGGATGCGCGTTTGATTTTTATGGAAATAAATTATTGAATTTGCAAATGTTGGGAGGTGTTGGATAAGTCGATGTGCCGATATTTTATTCAAATTAATGTTTGAGTTCAGAAAATCGTGATTATGTAGAGATATTTTGTAAATTTTCGCAAAATGTGGTGGAACTTATAAAATTTGGATAAGGGAATGTTGGTTGCATTTATTGAATCAATTTCACACATGCATTGGTGATTACTTACTAATAATGTTGGCCATGAATTCTAGTTATTGATGTTAACCAAATTAGAATGGTTTTGTTTCATTTGGTTAGTTACCAGAAAAAGAAAAAAAAAATTACACATTAGCGTTCTTCATAGAAAGGTATAAATTTGATTGGTTTTCTCAATCGTCCCTCATCAAGTTCATTCAGATATTTTTAGCCTGTACTTAGTCTACCTGTTTCATCTGGGTAAAGTGAATTGTTTTGATCTCCAATTGTATAATAGTTATAGAATCAAGATGTTAAAGGAAATTACGATCAGTGTTCATACGGAGTGTCCAGCAACGAGTGACTAAATTTGTCTAGAAATGTAAAACTCTTTACTACTTCGTTTTTCAATTTTGTAAAGAATCAGAGATCAGTACAAAAAATGTTTTAAAATTCCTTGTATCTGTAATCGATCATTCTGTGAAATGAACAAATTAACAATATCCCACAATTGGAAATGCACAACACCTGAATATTATCCACAGATATGTAGTTTCAGAATGATGTTTCAAACAAAGTCTTAGCTCTACACCATCATTTCCATTAGTCATCTTACAATGTCAAAATAGATAATGTTATATAAAGGCTATGTGAAATAATATATAACACACACAACAATCATCTAGTTCATTTAGTTTGTTTGAATATTTTTTTCTCCATTAATTGATGTCCTTGTTATTTTTGCAGCTTGCCCTGTAAACTTCGAGTTCATGAACTACACAATCATCACAAGCAAATGCAAGGGACCCCTATACCCAGCTAATCTCTGTTGCGACGCTCTCAAAGACTTTGCATGCCCTTATGCAGAAGAGATCAACGATGTCACAAATGAATGTGCCTCGACTATGTTCAGTTACATAAACCTTTATGGTAAATATCCTCCTGGCCTCTTTGCTAGCGAGTGCAAAGGAGATAAATTAGGGCTTGCTTGTCCTGCTGAGTCTCCAAAGGCCGCTGAGGATGCTGGTGCTAGCGGTGCTTATGTTACAAGGATGATCTTTCCTCAAATTGGTCTTGTATCGGTGCTTGTTCTAGGATTTCTTTTCTCTTGAAGATTGCTTGCAATGGATAATCACTTGATGGGTGACTTGACATTTCAATGTGTATATGTATTGTGCTGAAACAATTATTTGGCGATGAAATTTATTTTCAGATTTGATTTTTTTGGCTCATGACTTGTCATTTTTTATCCATAACGTTTGACGCTTAACCTGATATAGTGAGAGTTGCAAATCAGCTGTAGACGCTATCTTGTAAAATGCACAATGGGTTTCATCATCATATTAATTTTACTTGACTGTAAACCATATATATACGATGTATTGTCAAGTTTTTATGACTACAAATAATTTAGCATCACTAGTTTCCTGATAATATTTTCAGTGTAACATGCAGTTGCTAATACACTGTACTGGATAAGTGTGAGTGCATAGCAAACGCATCACATATTTGTTTTAAAAGTATTCCGAAAACAAATAAAAATGTATGTTTTAAAAGTTTGCCACATCAATATAGAAAAATGTACACCCAAAGAATGTCAATAGTTGGATCTCGGCACGAATCTCAAATCTAATGATACAATGGTTGACATCTTTTGGGTGCACATTTAATGTCATGGACCCCGGTACACTTCATACTTTTCCCAATAGAGGATCCTCTTTCCTTAGTTTAAGTTTCCGTTATTCATGCCTCATTTTCTTGAGTTTAATCAATAATGAATTAATTGGACAATTGAATAATAAACCTCATTCCGTTGAAAATAATGATACAATGGTTGACATTCTTTGGGTGCACATTTAATGTCATGGACCCCAGTACACTTTATACTTTTCCCAATAGAGGATCCTCTTTCCTCAGTTTAAGTTTCTGTTATTCATGCCTCATTTTCTTGAGTTTAATCAATAATGAATTAATTGGACAATTGAATAATAAAATTCATTCCGTTGAAAATAAATAAGCTTGAACTCTGTATGAGAGAGATACATAAACTCGTCCTGAGGCCACATTAATAATGAGCCATAATTTCTTCAGACAGTTTAATCTAAAAGAATTAAGAATGAATTACATAGCTCGAGGACAGAGCCCTATCTATTATATGTACTATTATACATTGGTTATATCGAACTTCATTAATTTCCCCTCCTTAGTTTATGGCAGTGAGAGGAACCCTGGAGGGAGACTCGAATGCTCCAGAAAATTGTTTCGCTTCTCCATGGGCTTGCTTTGAAGCAGAAGACTTCAGTTCCCAGAATGGCTTTAGCAACTCCTCAAATGCTGGAGTTCTTAGCTCTTCAATAGACGTCGTGCTCGGTAAATTAATAGGCCTTCTCCTTGGAGTGGAACAAGATGGTTCATCCACCTGAAAATTGATTTAAAGATACCAACAAGAGCAGAAAGGGTTAAATGTTGGAACTTGTCATCGCAACTTGCGAAGATTATGCAATGTGCTTACCCTGTATTCTACTTCGAGACATTTTTCTGCATTTTCTGAGATATCGGTGATCTTGTGATGATGCCCACTCTTTAAATCTCTCAGTTCCACGCGACAGGGAACAATCATGGAATCAATATTGCCACGTGCATCTTGGTCAAGTTGTGTACAACCTGAAGGAAAAATGTTCTCATGTCATGAAATTACTTGTACTAAAAAGATTTTACAAATAAAGATTGGAGTAGAACTCACGTTCAATGGAGGAAAGGATATCCTTGTTTGCAAGATCGACATCATCTAGAGCAGTAGAGGCTGCAGAAGACAGCTTAGAACGCAGTTGCCGATTGGTTTCAATTCCAGTCCTGCACATGTTGAGTACTACTCAGTTCTGTCCGAAAAACTTGAGTATAGCAATTATCTGCCAGATTGTCAGCCTAAAATAGATAATTTACCTGACAATAGAATCAATTTGTGCCACATTTCCTTCTCCAAGTTCAAGCAGAGAATCTTGAGCAGTTCTCCATCGCTCCGCACAAGTTGTGGTCTTTGCCATACTGCAAATTTCATAAGAATAACTTTGTGTTAGCCAAGGTTAGTACCATTAAATAGTTAAAAATTAACTTTGATATCTGCCAATTTTTACCATTGTTGAAGATTTTTTCCTAGGTTTTGTTTTCCAGTTTCTACTGAGGCAGCGTCTTCAAGGTAGCGGCTCTCAGTTTCCTCCATGTATGTTGCCCATTCTTTTCTTATCGCAGAAGTGAATTCACAGGCAGTGCTCATCTCTGACTGTAGATTAGTGGCTCTATCAGCGGCACTAATACGTAGATTAGTGACTGCCTCTTGAACCTAAACACGGACAATTTCAAATTAGCTTGACATATAGGAGTTCAAATTAACTATTTTGTTGACTTCATATTCAATTAGTATGCTCGCCATTTCAAAGTAGCTAGCGAACTTCCTTAGATTTGACGTCTTCTGTTGACTTAATATTCAATTACCATATATTTTGTTGACTTAATATTTAATTAAATAGCAAGCTTCCTTAGATAAGTTAGATTTGATGTCATTTGTTGACTTAATATCCAATTACTATATGATGCTCCCCAATTCAAATTAGCTTGCGATATAGAAGTTCAAATTAACAAGCAAACTTCCTTAGATTTGACATATTCAATTAACTATATTGTGTTCAACAATGCAAATTAGCTTGCGATATAGAAGTTCAATTAACTAGCAAACTTAGATTTGATGTAATTTGTTGACTTCATATTCAATTACTACAACTATGCTCACCACTTCTTTCTTTCTGGCTCTTGAACTGGCCAGCATCTCTGCTACCTTTTCTAGCAACTGCCTTTCCTCATTAGCAGCAGTTTCCTACAAGTAGAACAGAATGAGATGAAATAATATTGTAAGATTAGGTATTATGTATCCTTAAAAGGTATATTACGGTAAAGGAGTCACCTCAAACTTTATCTCAAGCTCACAAAGCTGCTGCTCCTGTAAATTCTGTGATTCTTCCATAATCTTATTCACTTTTGATGCATGAACGTCCAAAGTTCGGAAGAAACTAGTAGTTATCTTTGAAATGGACCGTGTTGTCTCCACTGTTCTTACATGTCCCTGTAGATGGGTGCAGATTCAAAGAATACTCAAGAACGATAAACATAAAGGGAAAAAAAAAAAAAAGAAAAGTTAATGCATTGATGCTAACCACTCGTTGCTGCTCTACAAATGCAGCTAGTTTGTCCTCTTGTTTTGCTAGGCTGCACTGAAGCTCTTCAAGCAACAGACTAGCCTCCAACGCAATACCTTTGAAACTCTGTTGAAGGTCAGGAAAAGGATCAACTTCAAACAGTTAATATTAGTTCAAACACTTCATTTTAATAGGAGAGAGGCAAATAGTAAACACCCACCTTCTCAAGATTAGAATAGTGGATCGCTGCTTGTGAGTTCAGATTCTCTAAGGTTGATTGAGAATTCACATTGAGTTGCTCAGCTAGATCATCTAGTGCTCTGATTCCAGAACCATACATGTCTTTAAGCGCTCCCATTCGCCCACAAATTTGTTCTGCAGCCTGTACAGGATAACAAAAGAATGAAAAATTAGAGTTCAAAAATCTCCTTCTCCCACAAATTTGAAGTCTCACAGAATACCTCAGCCTTTCTGGTAACAAAGGATTGCATCTCCTCGTCCATTTCTTTCAACTGGTTTGATTGTTGAGTCACAGAGGCGGAGACAGTCTTATGCAAGAGTTCCAACTGCTCAGATAACTGAGCGCGAAATCTTTGTACCAAAGCTCTGTTTCCATCTTCTATAGTGTCTTTTCGTTCTGAAAGCCAAACGATGTTGCTGTTAGTAAAAGAGAGCAATATATTTGTATCATTTTGAAGTGACAAGTTCCAGAAGATGCACTGACCAATTTTAGAAAACAAGCCAGACACATCGGCAGCTGCATTTTCTAGCTCAGATCGGAGCGCATGAGCACGCTGAACAATTGCTTTCTCTGATTTCTGGAGATTAGTTATCAAATATTCCTTTTCTCTGATAGTTGAGTTGGCTTGATTGTATCTTTGTTCAAGATCAGATAATGCATGTTCGGTGTCTCCTAGTTTCCTCTGTAGATAGCATGTGTTAAATTTCTATTTCATTCAAGGGCTTTAGCAGTTGGGAGAAATGTAAATGTTAATGTGCTTACCCTAGCCCTTTCGAGTTTATCACTTAGATCTGCATTCTTGTGCTTCTCGGAATCATTGAGATCCTGAAGCTCAACAAGTTTCTGTTCCAAAAGATGGTTTAGATTCAGAAATCTCGGTGACTAATAGCATTATCCAGTTCAATAGATCAGAAAACTACCTTGTCCTTGAATTCCATTTCAAGCTCCAATCTCTCCAGTTTCTCAGTCATGGCCTAAGAAGGTGAAATAGAGGTCTTTTTAATGGGTAAATTCAAGGTACGTTACGTGTATTTGTGTATGCATGTAATTGTTTGTGTGTGTCAGATAAATTTACTACAATAATTATTAGGGTAAAGAGATAAATTACCTACCTTTTTCTCAGCTTCGTCATGAAGATACCGTTCCCTTGGAATATATACACCATTCTTCTCCCTCGCAGCATACACCTCTGTTTTGAGAAAATTTTTACACCCTATATATTAATGTCATCTTCTACTATATAAATCCAATGATGAAGTTAAAACTAGGATGAAGTAAGAACCTTGTTTAAGCCGGTCAATTTCAGAGTATAAATCCTTGATGAGTGCAGATTTCATCATTTTCTGGTTAACCTAGAAAAGTAAAGAAAAAAACGTAAGTTCTAAGCAAAGCCTAGGAATGTTTCCTTTTCAACCTTTAATCAGCTCAAAGCACATAATTCACCTCTGGCTTATTCTTGATATTCTTCGCGCGGTGTGCATAATCTAAAGTGCTCAATGTCTCTTCCAAACAATGAACTGAAGGGGATATGGTGGCTATGATGCAAGTCTTTGTTTTCCCTCCTAAAGAATCCCGTAGTAATCTTGTCAATTTGCTATCTCTGTAATACAAACGAAGATGCACACAAAAGTAAGCCAAATCATCATACAAATTTCAGAAATAATTGGAAATTAATCAGTAATCAAAGCACCTGTATGGGATGTGGCCAGAATGCTCAACAAGAGCATTTATAACACGACCAAGGGTGAGCAAGCTTTTATTGATCTCTCCAGCTTCCCTTGCTCTTCCCTGAAATAATAAAAGTCATACACAACCCCAATTATCATGCCTTTGAAATCAAACGGAGAAATCTACTCACATCTCTAGCTCCAGATCTCATAATGTTTTCAGACCCAGCAAGATCAACAAGATTAAGTTTCCCAGATTTGATCATCTCTTCACCCTCCGGAGTGCACTCCTTTACATGGATTGTAATCGAAAAAATGGAGTGAGACCTGCTACTTTGTTTGTTCAGCAGAGTTTCAGCTGTACGCCTCTTTGAAGAACCTTTATCCAATATCTTATATATTTCATTTGCAGTAGTAACTATCTCCTCTTCAAGGCCTCTCACAAAAACTCCCCCTTTTCCATCTTCCATTAATGCTATAGGTTTCTTTGACTTGTCCTCTGAGAATTTCGATTCTTCAGGAGCCAAAAGATCAGTTATCTCCTCATTGTATAGCTCTAGAAATGTGACTTTCATGCTGTATTCAGCACTCTGAGCCTCGAGTATCTCAAAGATTTGTCGAACTGATCTTGGAATAACACCAGCATCTTCAGGAAAATCTCCATTCTACAATGAAGTCCAGATCGCATAAGGTAAAAATATAATAAAGTTTATAAATTCAACTAATAAAGTTATGAACGCTGGGATTACTTTTGCCCATCTCCCTCCTTCCATTGTGTAAGTTTTTCCTGTGCCAGTTTGGCCATAGGCAAATATAGTGCAATTGTAACCCTCTAAAACCTCATTAACAATAGGGGCGACAGCGTGATCAAATAAGTCCTTTTGCTGGGATGTCGGCCCAAAAACCTGTTTAAGATTATATGGAACATTGGTTATTACACAAGCCAGTGAAATATTATAGCTTAGTAGTAAAAAAAAAAGTAAATTTTAGGGTATTTGTAAGAAATCGGATCTAAATAAGACCTTGTCGAAGGCAAAGGTTCTATCAATCTGTTTATGACCAATGTTCTGAATGGCGGAGATTTCTCTCTTGTTCTCGTGGCAAGATATGACCACAGGAGTGTTCACCTTTATCTCTTCCTCGCTTAAGGGCCTGATATTATTTGAAATAACACAAGTAATTAGTTTTGAAAATTGAAAGCATTGATTCGGGCTATTTTATGCGTTGGGAAATTGTTCTTCTACCCATTAGAATGATCTGATGGCATTCAAATTAGAAAAGAAAGCCAGAGAATAAGGAAACCATAGAACAGCTTTTCTTTCTTTTGCTTCCATTTGCTTAGTGTCTTCTTATATAGCTTTTGCAAGTAAACAGTGTTTAAACTCATAAATAATTCAAATTCCTAGTAAAGAAATTCTTTTTTTTTTGGGTGTGTGTGTGTGTGGGGGGGGGGGGGGGGGGGGGGGGATCAAAACAAAACCCCCTTTTTTTTTGCCC
>JBAKGM010000365.1:40504213-40531432 GCA_037177215.1 Asparagus racemosus | reverse complement strand
TCCCCCCCCCCCCCCCCCCCCCCCCCCCCCCCGATAAAAATAAAAACTCCTTTTTCTTTGATATATCAACAGTGTAGAAAGCAAGAACATTCTTTTGTTTCAAGTAGTTATCATTTCAACCTATAAAATAATTCAATTTCAAGGTAAAATCTGATAAAATAATTTAAAAGGAAGCCCTTTTTCCATTAATGCTCAAATCTCCTTTTAGCGTTCAACTTTCTCAAATGTAAATCGAAAGAGGATACTAGGTATGAGCTGGCGTCTCACTTTGCAAAATGAGCTGGAAGCTCATTGCCATGTGAGCCCCGGCCCGACGTGCCAAATGGGCTGTCAACTCATATACATTTTTTCCAAATCGAAAACCTTTTCCCCTTTAGCTCACTTAACTTAATACATCCTAAACTTAGGCCAAAAGCTAACAAATTGCCAAAGTTAAACAATGAAAGGTATAAAAACCCAAAATTACCTGCATCTAAGCAAAACTTGTATATTAACCCCCTTCTCTCGATCATGCCTGCTCCCAGAATTCCCGCTACTATCGCTCGATCTCGAATCTCTCCCCGCTCTATCATTCGACTTCGGCGTGTGAAACGGCGACAAAGAATTCATCCCCCCTCCTCTCCTCTGAAAACCCTCCATGTTCGAATACGAGAACAGATACAAAAGCCCCTTCTCCTGCAAAAAATTCACCGAAAAAATGAATAAAAAATCGCACTTTTACCCCAATCCAAAACGCTAAAGAATAAACAAACCCTAGCTTTGCTCGATCGATCTGAAGGCATCATAAAAATCTTTCCTTTTTTTGGGGGGTTTTTTTACTGTGAATTGTAATGTGAAGACAAAGAGAAAGAATTTGGAAACTGTAGATTGAACTTACAGTGATTTGGGAGCTGCCGGCGATTGCCGACCAAAGATGAGTTTTTTTAGGGTTTTAATTCGTCAGTTTTTGTAATTAAAGAGCGGAGTGAGCAAAGAGAGAGAGAGGGGACGAGCTAATACTTAAAGAGGAGCGAAACGGCAGGAGACGGCGTTAAAGAGATGGGAAGTTCTAAAATTTGACGGCGTTTATAGCCGTTGAGATACGAATTCGACCGTTGAAAGCTTGGAAAGAGTCGCGCTAAATTTTTTTTTCTTTCCTTTTTTTTTTGGGAATTTTAATATTTGAGGGGAAAGGGAGATGATTATTCAAAGGGAGCGGTCATTGTTTGAATTTTTAATTGAATAGATGGGAATATAAAATGGGGGACTGGTTCTCTTATTATTTACTGTACTGCCACTGGAATGACACGTACAGGACATGTGTATTTTTCTTTTGGCTAAATATAGTACAAACCCCCTTAATTTTGGACGATTATTAGAAAGCCCACTTAACTTTCAAAATACCAGACAACCTCATTTTAATAAAATCTCAAAAGTAAAGGGAACTTTTCTGATAAAATCTAAAAGTTAAAGGGTTTTTTATAATCCCAAAAGTTTTTTTTTGTTTGGGGGGGGGGGGGGGGTGTTCTGATATTTTAAAAGTAAGGAGGGATTTTCTGACAATCGTCTAGAGTTAATGGGGTTTTTCTAATATTTACCATTTTCTTTTCTATTCTAATATTTACCCTATTCTTTTCTAACTTTTTGGAAAAATTATGTTTAGGCCCCAAAAATAAAAACTTGATGTGCCCCAGCCCTCGTATTATTTCTAATGTGTATTGGCCCCAAATATTGTATTTTGCCCTAGTTTTCAAATTTATCCTTTCTACCCACTAAAAATCTCATTTGCTCCTGCCTTCTCTTCACCTTTCTCTCATAACCTACTTCATGGCTGCTCCTGCCTCATCTCCTCCTCTCCTTCTCTCTCTCCTAACCCACTTCATGGATGCTCCTCCTTCCTCTCCTCCCCTCCTCCTACTCTCTCCATTATCAAGGTCATCTCCTCCTCTCCTTCTCTCTCTCTCCTAACCCAATTCATGGATGCTCCTCCTTCCTCTCCTCTCCTCCTCCTACTCTCTCCATTATCAAAAAAAGTACGTCCTCCTCCCCTAGCTCCATTGCCCGTGCCAGCGCTGCTCCTCCTCCCCCTTCCCGTCCTCCTTCCCCTTCCTAAACCCTACATTGACATCTCCTTGGCATCCTTATTGTAAGTAGTGCTGGCAATAAGGGAGGTGAAGCCTGTTGAGGGATAATGAGTTCGTTGGAAAAGAGGAAGGAGAAGAAGGAAGAGTAGGCTTTGAGGAGACGTTGTTGGATCAGGTTTGGATTTAGGGTTGTGTTTGGGTTTGAAGCATGGGGTAGTAGAGGGAGAAGGTTTTGAATTTGTGTATGGATTTGATTGAGGATTTAGGCATGGATTTGATTAAAGTGTTTGGGAAGGAGCTTGTCAAGAAGTAAATTTAGCATTCAGGCTAGCTAATGTCAAGGATTTGCAAGTTAATACTGCAGAGTTCATGAGTTTATTAACCATGTTTGTAATTTGAGAGGGGAGAGAATTTGTAATTCTAACTTTTATTTTTGGTATTGTTTGTTCTTTGGCCCTTTCCTTCATCATGGCAGCATAAGTTTATTTGATATTTCTCTCTTTTGCTTGGGTTTTAAGAATAAAATGATGATCTTTGTGCACTTGTTTGAAATTTGTGTTTTGCTAAGAGTTGGCGGCCATGTCCGAAGCTCGAGGGTAAAAGAGTACAGTATAGAGAGAGTGATTGTGCATCGAGAGAGAGTATGTAATAATAACATGTCATGTACAAAAAAAATATAATGGAGCATATCGTCGTGTAGTTCTGTGTATGTAAACATCAATGCTACACAAACTTATAATTGTATGAGTTGATTGTGAACTTTGAAAGATTAGATGTGATTTTTACCTGGTTGATGTTAACTTCACTCATTGTATGTTAAATTTATAGTATGAATGTTAAGTTTGTACATTAAATGTTAATTTTGTACATTGGTTGTTAAGTTTAAGCATTGACTGTTAAGTTTACCCATTTGCCGTTAACTATATTTAGTACATGTTAACTTTATCCATTACCTTTTAGCTTTAGTCAATATCTATTAACTATATTCAGCACCTATTTAGCTAATACCTGTCAATTATATCCACTACCTGTAAATTTTAGGTAGTACACATTAACTGATATTGGATATAATTAACATGTATTGGTTAAAGTTAACAGATATTAGATATAGTTACCAGGTTATGGCTAAAATTAACAGATATCTAGTATAGTTAACAAATACTGGTTAAAATTAAGAGGTACATAATATAGTTAACATGTACTTGTTAAAGTTAGCAGGTACATGCTAAAATTAGCAAGTATTGGATATAGTTTATATTTTTGCTTTAAAGTAATTTTTCTCGTCATTATTTGGCTAAAATAAAGAATGAATTGTCTAATTGAACACAACTGTGCATTTAAAATCAGAACTTTGTAATCTCATTATGAAAACCATGAAACTGTTTATATCTATGCAAATGAAACAAAATTGAAGTAGAAGTCAATTGAGATGACTGTACATTGACCTCATTTGCTCTGTTTTGGTTTATCGTAACTAGTACATATTAACTACATTTGATGCTTGTTAATTTTAGTTATTATCTGTTAACTCTAGCAATTATATGTTAACTTTAACCAGTACCCATTAATTATACACTTTACCTGTTAACTATATCTAATACCTATTAACTTTAGCTAGTACATGTTAATTATTTCCAAAGCAAAGATGATTCTACAAGCAGATTTTACTCATCTTTAAGCAAAAGAAGACAAAATAAGTCACATTTAGAAGTGGAATTTTGTACTCTCTACTTGTTAATTATAATTGGTTCTTGTTAAATATCATATGTATCTGCTAATTACTATAGGTACATGTTAACTATAAACTGTTCTGGTTAAGTATCACATATAAATGTTAACTATAATCCATACATGTTAAAAGTAACTTATAATGCATATACTGGATAATTTCTCATTACCTGCTAATTAATGAGCAAACATATATTAGAGCTAACATGACCATATAAAAGTATTGAATAGTTATTGGCTATAATTAACAGATATTGGCTAAAGTTAATAGGTACTGGGTATATTTAACAGGTACTAGCTAAAATTAACATGTACTGATTATAGTTAACATGTAATGACTAAAGTTAATATATATAGAATATAACTAACATGTACTAGTTAAAGTTAATATGTATTGGGTATGACAACCCAAAACATAACAAAATGAGGTTAATGGACAGCCATCTCAATTGAGTTCTACTTCAATTTTGTTTCATTTGTAATATGAACAATTCCATGATTTTCATTTAGGATCATTGTAGGTGAGGTTCACTATCATCATATTCTTCTTCAATGTTTCTGAGCGAACTTGACTTCTAATATGATTATTTCATGCGACTTCAAACTCTGTGGCTTATGATAAATCAAAGACTTCAAACAATTCATATGTACATGCAAAATATGAGTTCCATGGAAGTATTACAAGTACATGTTAAATATACCTTGTAACTGTTAATTACAACTGGTTCTTGTTAATTATCACATGTATATGTTAATTATTACAGGTACATGTTAACTTTAAACTGTTCTGGTTAAGTATCACATATAACTATTACCCTTAACCCGTACATGTTAAAATTAACTTATAATTCTTATATTGAATAATTTGTCATCACCTGCTAAATTAATAAGCAAATAAATATTAGAGATAATATGAACATATATAAAAATATTGAACATTTACTGGATATAGTTAATAGATACTGACTAAAGTTAACAGGTACCGGATATAGTTAACAGACACTGGCTAAAGTTAACATGTACTTGATATAGTTAACATGTACTAACTAAAGTTAACAAGTACTGGTTATAGTTAACAGATAATGACTAAAATTAATAGGTATAGAATATAGTTAACAAGTACTGGTTAAATTTAATATGTATTGGATACGACGAACTAAAATGTAACAAAATGAGGTCAACTGACAATCATTTCAATTGAGTTTTACTTCAATTTATTTTCATTTGTATAGATATAAACAATTTCATGATTTTCATAATGAGATTAATCTATTTTTTAACCATTAAATTCACTTAAGCCAAGTTCTCTGGTTGAAGCAAAACAACAAACACATTGTGTGCAGTTTCAAAAGAACACAATCGTAACACATAAAAATATCTCGCATTCAAAAAAGTTGTGCCCAACTAGTCCGATAAGTAGTTCATCAAATCACAATGACTTTATCAAAGAAATAATCAAAAATTTCAAGTTAGAGGGCACATCTCATAGCATTTCCTCAAATACTCGGCAGTCACAAATTTTTAGCCCAAGCAATATCATTTTAACCTGCATGCCAACCATTCACCTCACAAGCATTTCAACAAACAACATATATGTCTCAAAAACCTCATTATCCTCCTCTTCCTCCTTCATTACCCACTATATCCGAGCCTTAACCCTGACCTTCATCTCCTAGCCACCTTCTACCCCTCTTGCAGACCACCCTCTATCATCAAATCCATCCATATCCCTCATGATCTCCTTTTCCCTCCTCACAATGGACCAGCGACTCGATGAGCTCGACCTCCCCTACCTTCTCTCCTAAACCGTCTCTAAGTTCCTCTTTGTCCATCTTGTTGACCGCTCCTCCTCCTCCTCCTCTAAGTCTTCTCTACGCTTGCCTAAGACGATGGGGTCAGAGGGTGCTCAATGGTGGCGGAGGGGGACGCGGAATAGGGAGACAGGGGGTCGGAGGGGAAGAGGAGTAAGAGGGAGAGAGGAGGAAGATTAGGCATAGAAGAAGAGGAGAGGAGGGAGTTGTTGTCTCCTTAAGAAAAAAAGACAGAGAAGAAGAAGAAGAAGAAGAAGAGGGGTATTGATGGAATTTCTTTGGAGTTTTTCTCTTGGGAAGTGCAAATAGGGGCTGAATCATATAAAACCAACGTATTTGGGGTCAATACACATGAAAAATAATACAGGAGGTTGGGGGACATCAAGGTTTCATTTTTGGGGACTTGACACAAATTTTGCTAACTTTTTTGGGGTTATTTTGAAGGTTTTTAATTTTAATTTGGTCGTGTGATGGCATGAGTTTTTTTAAGGGAAAAATTAATAATGCATTAACAATTAAAACATAGAATTATTGTTCAGTACATCAATAATCTTAGAAGGAACTGATTCCATTCAACCATATAAACAGGTGAATCTTGAAACTGAATATGCATGCCCAACTTGATTCGCTCTTCATGCCTAACATTAAAAAATATTGTACTGAAAGAATCTAAAAGAGAATTCAAAATATCACCAATGGCTCCACCCACTTCACCTTCTGTCCATTTACCCAACTCCATTTGAACCAATTGCTAAGAACCCACTTCAATCTCTAAAGAACAAAATCCAGATCTCAACCTCAATACCAAACAACTCCAAAGCTGACATCATCACCATCCTATCACGATTTCTCACAAGCATTAGAGAAACATTTTTTTGGCCTTCATTTTTTTGGGTTTTTTTCATAGGAACCACCTTACATCTAGGTGAAATTGATACAAACCACCTTTAATGTTTTTTTATACGAACCAACTTATATATGTGTTATCCCCTCAATGTCACACCTCCGTAACTGTTCAGCCCAATTTTTTTTAAAATACCAATGTTTTCCATCTTCATCCTTCCCTCCCCGCCCCGCCCCCCTCCTTGCCTCCCCTCTTCCCCTCCCCGTCCTCCCTCACCCCATTCCTTCATTCTCCTCTTCTCCCTCCCCCCTCCCCACCTCCTTTTTCCTTTCACGTCCTCCCCTCCTCCATTCTCACCTTCCTCACTCCTTCCTTCTCCTCCTCCTTCCCTTCTCCTCTCTCTCTATTCTCATCACCGGCGCCGACCTTCTTCCCTCATCCTCTCATGCCATCCACCCGATCAACTTCCCTCCTCCTCTCCTTCTCCTCTCTTTTTTTATTTGGTTAGACTGAGGGGTATTATAGTAACTTCATATTTTTTAAAAAATAGAAATTACCCTAATAGTGTGACATTGAGAGGATAACACATATATCAGGTGGTTTGTATAAAATAAATATTACAAAGTAGTTTTTATCAATTTCACCTATTTTTTAGGTGGTTCTCATGAGAAAAACCCTTTTCCCCCTGTTAAGCTTTCACAGTCATGAATTTCAGTCTACTTTAAAGGAATTGGTCAAAAACATATAATGTGGCTCTCTCTCTCTTTCCCTAAAACTAAGTCCATGCTATATCTTATGCTCATATTTCTTCTAAATTATTGTTTACTAAAACCAAATTTGACTGAACTTTAAAGAATATTACTTCATTTACTTGTGAAGATTTGAGCTAGTCTTCATCAGAATTAGTTTGGAACTTATCCATTCATTCAACTATCCAACGTGACTCGTGAGCCACGTGGAAAGTGCAGAGCTAAGAAATATAATTTAAGAAAAAAAGATGAGCTCATCCAACAGCAATCCGTTGTAGTCTAGTTGGTTAGGATACTCGGCTCTCACCCGAGAGACCCGGGTTCAAGTCCCGGCAACGGAATCTTTTTGATTGTCTTTTTATTTGTTCCTTTTTTTTTTTTTGCTTGAAGTTAGCATTATGTGAGACATTTTTCCTAATGTTTTTTCTAATCCTGTTGAATTACAAATCGAGCAACTATTAGATATTTTGTTACAGCCTAAACATGACCAATCAATGGTCTAACGCGCAATCAACCACACATGTGGCGTGGTCCCACGAGCAACCAGATTCAAACGCACCCGAATGTCTCCACGTATGCGACGCCCAATGGTTTCGGGTCCCATCGCAATATCTGACCGGATGGGGAGATTCCCGTACACGCTGGTTCACATGGTCCCTGGGACCCATTTGAACCCACTTGTCCTTTGGGTTCGCTACAAGGCCCCCAACCCCCATCCTGTGAATTCACCTCTTTCAAGAATCCAAGGTCCTAATCACATGGCCTGCCACTTGGAATTTGGAAACAAAATACAAAGAGCTCAAATTGCGGATAGACCCCTGTACTATCTAGCCCAATTGTAGATAGCCCTCCTATAGCTCTATTGCCGAGGGGTCAATTCGTACTTGAGCGAATAATACAGGAGGTCCATCTGCACCGATGTCCGCTTTGCGCGATAGTGCATGGGGTCTATCCGCAGTTAGCCCTGTTAGTAATACTTACCATAATTGGGCATCTTTTCTATGGATGGTCTCGACCTGATTCAGGCACCAACTTGCACTTGGTGAATGAGAAAATTGTTTGTTTATTTATTTATTGATTTATTTATTATAAGCAGACCTCTCGAGGGGTCTATATGCAGCACCAGAACTACAAGGGGTCTACCGGCAATTGGGCGAGGGGTATGTCTGCAATTAACCCGAGATAAACTGAAACAGGGGAGTTTTAGCGCACTTGGGGATGTGTTCGTTTCTAGGGAGTGAATCAATGAAAGCTGATGTGTCATCTACTAGCAATTGTGGGCCATGTCCATGAGGAGTGAGGAGTCATTGTCCCCGGGATAAGATCTTCACCCCCGCATTCTATTCCTCCCCAATTCACGATAACTCCACTCTCTTGCTCCTCCCAGTCCTCCTCACTCAGTTCTCTTGAAAGTGAACCTCATATACAAACATGTTCTCCTCTGCTCTTGAGATTAAAGCTTGAAGGGTCGGAAGCAGGAGAACTGTAAATATTTGCGAGGTAGCTCGCTTTATCTAGGTACTTCTCCTGGGCTTCGTGTCTGGTTCTCTGTAATTCTCATGTTTTTGCTGCCATTTTATGTTCTTTGTGGAGTTTAATATTGGGTTTTCTCGATATCTGTCCCATGAACGGAATTTTCGCACCAGAAATGTTGTAGATATGCATATATTTTTTGTGGTTTAGTTTGATTGGACAGGGAGAGATATCTTCCTTTTCGGTGCACTGTTTTGGGTTAATTGCGAGCAGACCCTTGCAGTGTCACCCAATTACAAATAGACCGCCTGCGTGAAACTTTTTTTTAAACTCTTAAAAACTATTAAAAACGGTTGAGGAGGAGGACGGACCCTCAACAGTTATACTAGTGTGGATAAACATCCATTTGCTAATTGTTTTTGACTTTTTAAAAGAGTCGAAAAAGTTTGCTAATGGGTGTGGTTGCACTTGTGCTAATACTAAAGGGGGTCTACGTGTAGCAAGTATACGTGTTTTTTTTGTTTTAGATAGCTCTACTGATTTTCCTTGGCTAATGTATAAATTGAGGTAGATTAAATTACTGATCAGTTTTTTTTAAATTATTTTTTTGTAGTCTCATAATCAAGGAACAAATATTGCTTACTGCACTTTTTAGTTGGTCTAGTATTTGGATATCTAAAGACAGAGTGGATTTACTTGATGGAGCAGTCGTACATTACAAGAAACTAGCAGCTTCGCACGTGCAAGACAAAAATTAACAACGATACAAATAGAAATTCATAAAAACTCTAATTAATGTTGAAAAAAATAATTTTTATAGGGTTTGCGGAATTTTTTTTTCTGAGAATATGTATGAAGAGATAAAAGATTAACCGGTCACTATTTTCCTAGTATGTCTTTTTTTTCCCTCTCAAGTTGCAAGTTAATGAAAAATTATTTAATTGATTTGAGGATATAAATTCAAACAAAAATCGATACTAACTTGCAATAACTTTGAAAATTTTAGATTGTAAATTAAAGATATTAAGTTTATGGATTTTATATCAAACTAAATAAATCTAGGACCTTATATAAAAAGTTTTTAATTTTATATTCATCTCTATCCCTTTTTAAGTTGAACATAGTCCATCACCCGAAAAAATCATTCCATAAAATCCTAGCCTGAAGTTACCATTTTAGAGGAAGGGTTAACTGTAAAAAAAAAAAAAAACTCTTTTGGATTATTTTAATTTATATAAGGAGGAGAGAATAATGAAAAAGACAAAAAGGAACCATGAGAAGATGATAAAAGGAAAATGACAAAAGAGAGTTGGAGGACATAGTTAGTGTAGCACTATTGTATAATGGAGAATTTTTTTTATATAATAGTATAGATTTTCTTCGTCATAAAAATCCATAATTAAAAAAAATATATTTTTCAAATTTCTTATGAAACTTAAAAATTTCATTTCAGAGTAGTAACACAATCTCATTCTATTTGGAATTTTTTAAAAAAAGTTACTTTGCCCATATAAAAAGAAAGTAAAAAAATAGTACATTTAACCTTTTTAATATTTGAGTAAACACTTTTCATAATTTTGTTTCCGTTTAATACCAATTTATAATACCATTATCTCTGAAAACTGAAGCTAATTATCGTTGGTCCCATTTCTTGGTCCGATGTCAGGTCTGTCTATAAAATGGAAGAAGAATCCCGCCATAATAAACCCCACGCCACCCCCTCTTTGATTCCCTACTTCCCTCGCGACTCCCGCGGCTCCCTCGAAATCTTCACCCCCTCAACCGCCACCCACCAACCCCCTACCGCCACGTGGCAGACGCCAAGGCCCACCGGGGCTGCCCAGCGCGCCGCAGAGTGGGGGCTGATCCTAAACACAGACTCCGAGACCGGAAAGCCCAAGGGAGTCTCGGCCCGGGTCTCGGACGAGAAGAAGAGAGGATCCAATAGCTCTTATCGGAACTCCGAAGAATCCGATGGCGGCGGAGGAGGGGGAGGAGGAAAGGAGAGGGTTGGGATGCCTCGGGTTTCGGAGGAGCTGAGGGAGGTCTTGTCGGCATTCCAACAAACATTTGTTGTGTGTGATGCGAGCGCGGACGATTATCCTGTGATGTATGCGAGTGCTGGGTTTTTCCAGATGACTGGGTATTTGGCGACGGAAGTGATTGGGAGGAATTGGTAAGTTTGTTTTATTTATTTATCTTTTTTTTTAAATTTTTTAGGATAACTTGCACTTTGAAAGTTGTCGCCTTTTTGAAATTTGATGCGCCGAAGTTTATTTTTGACACTTTGATACTCCAGACCTTCTTTTCAAACTTAAACTTTATGACAGCGACGTGCAAATTATCCTGTTTAAATAGGACGTTTGGGGCATTATAATGTTAAGAATAAACTTTGAGGCATCAGCATTTGAAAAGGTGATAACTTTATGACACCAAGTGCAAATTGTTCTTTGATTTACTGAGGATTTCTGACTATGTACATCGTACGTCAACCGTATCTGCAAGTTTACCTCCAAAATCTAGATCTTTGTTAGCTAATTAGTTTATCCCTAGATTCTACTACATTGAGTTAAAAACCCCCCAAAACTTACTGTCACTAGTTTTTTTAATGATAGAAGGAGGAACTTTCCGCTAAACAACTGACACAAATTTTAGAAATATCCTAAGTAAATTACTTAAAATAAATTTTGAGGGTATTTTAACTCGAGATGTTAGAATTGGGGGGTTAAATTACCAAATATCTAGACCTGGGGGTAAACGTGCAAATGTGGTTGATTTTGATGGTAAATATATGTGAAAAACCCTTTTATTTATTGCTTTTTAAATTGTACATAATTCTCGTCATCTATAACTTTAATAGTAGTTATCATCTATAACTTCAATCAATTTCAAAGGCTTTTCCCATATATTCTTTATATCTTTATATTTCACTTTCGATATTCTCTTCATGGATCTAAGCCATCCTTTATGCAGTCGGTTTCTTCAAGGTCCTGAAACTGACACTGCAGAGATTACTAAGATAAGCGAAGCACTGGCAGCCGGTACAAGCTACTGTGGTCGCATCTTGAACTATAAGAAGGATGGCACACCCTTCTGGAATCTATTAACTATAGCACCAATTAAAGACGAAGCAGGAAATGTTCTTAAGTTCATCGGGTGAGTTATCGCTAAAAGAAATTAATACATGCACACATACTGTATCTTTTTCATAAATCAACTTCTTTAATATTTTTTGCAGGATGCAAGTTGAGGTAAGTAAGCACACAGAAGGGTCTAAAGATGTGATGGTTCGTCCGAATGGTCTACCAGAGTCTTTGATTCGATATGATGGTACAATGTGATTTCTATCTTGATCCTGAATATATCATCTCAATTATGTTTATTACTTGGTATAATTATGCACACCAAAATTATATCTTGTTTGTGGTTTTGATTTTAGTTTATGTAAGAATCTTGCAGCTAGACAAAAGGAGAATGCCCGAAGTTCACTCTCAGAGCTCGTCCAGGCTGTGGAGCTGCCTGGTGCGCTTGCAGAGTCAACAAATCAAACATTTAAAAGGAAATCTGAAGGTGGAGGAGATGAGTTGATAACTGAAGCTTCTGGAAGGAGGACCTCAGAAAATAGTTCAACTGTTAGAGGCAATTCACGTAGCAATATGACAAGTTCAATGCATAAGATAAATGAGATTCCTGAAAGAGTCAATAAATGGAAAATATCAAGTCTCTGTACGCTTATGGGGTATGCGCATCGATCATATTCTTATTGTTGGTTCTTAAAAAAGTAACAAATCTTTGTTTATTTTAGCTGATTTCCTACATTTCATTATAAACTAACAAAGAACCTACGTTTTATATTTGGCTCTGAGGCTACACTATGCACTTTAGGTGTACATATTCAAGAATTTAGGAGTAAAAATTTATGTGAAAGCAGATTGTATAGTCTATGTTGAATCTCGATATTACCTAATATTCTCTTTTTTGTTTTCCTGCAGACTTCTTGGAATTGGTCAGGCAAAAATGGATAAGAATGACATGCAAGTACCTGTGGAACTAGGTCCATCAGTGGAATTTGATGAGGAAAGACCTGAGAGTTTTGATGATAAAACAAGGAAAAAAGAGATGAGAAAGGGTATCGACCTTGCAACAACACTTGAGCGTATTGAGAAGAACTTTGTCGTTACTGATCCAAGATTGCCTGACAATCCTATTGTGAGATATAAACTCTTCTTGTTTCCCATTTAAGTCTGTTTTTGCTCTAACGATTATTTATTTCTTATGAAGGAAATGAAAAGATGTTTATAGTTGATGTTATCTTTTATGTTTTCAGATATTCGCATCAGATAGTTTTCTGGAATTGACAGAATACAGCCGGGAGGAAATACTTGGAAGAAATTGCAGGTGAATATGAATAATGTACTCATTTTGTAGTTTTTTATGCACCGGCTAACCTGAAATTTTTTTTATTGTTTGATATATTATTGCTGGACAACTACAGTAGTTTCTGTATACACTTTGTTTTGGTCTTCACAAAACAAATCATAAGTACATATGTTTGCGGTATGTTAAATCAACTACAGTAGTTTGTGTATACACTTTGTTTTGGTCTTCACATATTATTGCTGGACAACTAAATTGTTTTCTTTGAATATCTTTCTTAGATCCCTAACTATTTTCTGCTTTTCCTTTTTTCCCCTAGTTTTCTTCTTTGAATATCTTTATTCTTGATATTTGCAGGTTTCTCCAGGGCCCTGAAACTGACAGAGCAACAGTAAGAAAAATAAGAGAAGCAATCGACAACCAGAAGGATGTAACTGTGCAGTTGATAAATTATACAAAAAGTGGTACGCGCATTATTTTCTGTGAGGATGCTAATATTTGTCTAAATTTGCCACCGTTGCTATGTTGAGGTTGAATATGCATTTTACGTCATTGTCACACTTTTTGATACCCAGTATTTTTAATCAAAATCTTTGTTTGTATTTGGTTTCTGATGGTGTCCTCACTCTATCATTATTGGTACTCCATGAGTTTTTATGCCGTCAAATTCTTACACAATGACGTGTCTATGTTCACCTCGGAAATCTCTAAAAGAGGAAAAATCTTAGGTTTTATTTAGAAAAAAGACATCAGCGAAGCGATAGTTCAACATTTCCTTCTGCAATGTCAACGAGCACAGCCTGCAAATGTTTTCTTTTATTACTTTCTTTTCTTTTAACTTTGGTTCTCTTTGTGAGCTGCTGATCCTGCATATCTTTGTCCTTGTCTCAGTGCCTGGCTTCATTTAACTCTGTCTAGTTATTTGAGTTCCATTGAGCTTAAATACCATATCAGCACTATTAATTTTATTTATAAGAAAAGGTTCTCTTAACAGTAAAAGAATAATTTGTCATTTGTCACGTGGCTTAATATGTTTCCTCAAGCTTATCTTGTCACAAGCCACGCGTCTTACTAACTCTCCTCAAATTCCTCTTATAACTGATAAGTATGTTCTTGATAATGAAAGTTTGGTATGTGCTGTCATTGTATTTAAATAACTTCCATAAAAGGGTGTAATTTTAACCTCAAAATAAGGTTGTATAATTTCCGATAACATAATCTAAATCATGTTTTGCTTAGATAAATGATTAGTTGAACCCTTAATGTTAACTCCTAGTTTTATTTGTATTTTCGGTATAACATTGGCTTCTCTGGGCAGGAAAGAAGTTCTGGAATCTTTTTCATCTGCAACCAATGCGTGATCAGAAGGTATACTCTTGACATGATTAAAACATTTGTTCTTTTTTCTACCAGCAATTTGATTTTTATAGGGTTAGTCTCATCTCATGATCACATCTATATGGAAACTTCTGGAAACAGGGTGAAGTCCAGTACTTCATCGGGGTTCAATTGGATGGTAGTGAATATGTCGAGCCACTTCACAACTGTATACCAGAGGCTACAGCAAAAGAGAGTGAAAAGCTGGTTAGTAAATTTCTCTTGTACGATCAATCTAAAATAGATTCCAAAAAGTAGAACAGAACATTATATATTTTCTTTCAAATCATTAATGCTCTTCTTGTAAAAGAATGGTTCCATTTTAGAAATGATTCACTTCGAGTCACACTTTATATCTCAGTCCTGGAACAGAAACCTTATTGTTTCTTGGCATGTTAGTTCAAGTGGGAGATGGCTCTGAGTTTTTAGTTGCTCGTTTAGAACTAAAATTTCGAAGTTTCAAATGCTCTATAACACAAAAGAAAATATAAAGATTTTTAAATGGCTAATTGGATGTTCGACATTTGTTCAGTTGTATGTTTCATACTTTCTGTCATTCTACCTATTCGTATATATTAGCATTCTTATGAAATTCTACATTCCTAGTTCCCTTAAACCTTGTACTTCACCTTTTTTTTTTCCATTTTTTTAATATAGAATGATTCTGCCTCTTTGAGTCTCATAGATTCATTTGGTTACTGTATGTCAGGTAAAACAAACTGCCGAAAATGTTGATGAGGCTGTCAGAGAACTTCCAGACGCTAATTTGGTAAGGTCAGGTTATTTTTTCTTTGTTCAA
The DNA here is from genome assembly GCA_037177215.1 of Asparagus racemosus. Taxonomy (NCBI): domain Eukaryota; kingdom Viridiplantae; phylum Streptophyta; class Magnoliopsida; order Asparagales; family Asparagaceae; genus Asparagus; species Asparagus racemosus. Next base: position 40,516,211 of record JBAKGM010000365.1, on the reverse strand, counting down.
GATAAAAGTTTAAAGTTATGAGGATTTCTTTTTATTGATGATTCAGAAACCTGAAGATCTATGGGCCAATCATTCAAAGGTGGTTATTCCAAAGCCTCACAAGAAGGATAATTCATCATGGAGAGCTATCCAGAAGGTTCGTAATACTTATACCCAGTTCTTTAATGTTGATGTTTGGCTATATGAGTTTAGGTGCTTAACCCCCAAACACCCCCCCACCCCACCCAAAAAAAAAAAGAAAAAGAAAAAGAAAAAGAAAATCAAATTATCAAACATTTTTAGAAGATATTGACGTCTAAATGCGTTCACAGAGTTTGAAGTTAGTGATTCTATTAAAAATCTTTGTTTAACATGCTTTTCCCAGAGAAAAGGTTTGTTGCTTTTCTGAGTATAGATAACAATAAGAAGGGTCTACTTGCTCCATTTTTCAGCTAATATTTAGATAAGACATTGAGACACTGTACTTTGAATGTCACATATGACTTCCTAACAAGTTCATAGAAATTGGTTTCCAGGTGCTGCACAGTGGTGAAAATATAGGTCTGAAACATTTTAGACCAATTAAAACCTTGGGATCTGGCGACACTGGCAGGTTTGTGATTAAAAAGCAGTTTACTCTAGTGTTTTTCCTCATTCTTTTTTAGAATTCTGCCACTATTTCCCTTTACACGCATTTATTCTAATTAGCTTAGTACATGACCACTTTACCCAAGGGCTAACTATGTCGTGAGCTGTTAACTTATACCAATAAACTTAACACTCACCCTCATGTTGGCACCTGTACCTATGCTACATGGCCTGGTACAGCTTTTCTATTGGTGGCATATCTTTCTAGTGCATATGAAGATACGTGTATTTGTAGTGATTTCATGGCATCATGTTAAATATAGAAGCTAGATCTCATTTTCCATATAAATACTATATTGTGGAGAAGGTTTTCTCCCCCTTTCTTATTTGAAAGGATTGTACAATGAAATTTTGCATATCTGAACATGGCAACAGTTTGCTGTGGCCGAAGCTAGAATCTTTTTGAAGAATAATTCAAATCTGCGCTACTATCACCTTATTGTTCCTAATTTTAGCAAGAGATTATTCCAATTGATTGCTTATAAAAATCTTGACCTATCGACCTATCTATGACAGTGTGCATTTGGTTGAATTGTTGGAAACTGGAGAATATTTTGCAATGAAGGCTATGGATAAGAATGTCATGCTTAACCGGAACAAGGTATTGAAGTTGATTCTTTTTTCGTTTATAAGATGTAACTTCATTTATCATTGTTAAATCAATAATATTTTTGTCGATAACATTGAAATCCTTGGTCTCTTCTATAAATTTTGTTCCTATCATTATTTTAGCTAGCAGTCAATGTTTATCGGTATAGCCTTTTACTAGTAGAGCCCGTCAAAGTAGTACTTGTGAGTGGGTTGACCAAACTTTACAAGGATCCTTCTATGCACAACAACAACAACAACAACAACAACAACAAAGCCTTTATCCCAAATGTTTGGGGTTAGCTACATGAATCCTATTCTTCCATTCCATTCTATTATGGGTCATCTCCTCCATTAAATTAATAATTATCATATCCTTCTTAATTGGTCCCAACCAAGTTCTTTTAGGTCTACCTCCTATTAATTATAATATTATCACATTTCCTAACCTGTGCACTAAGAGCCAAGAGGTCTCCGTTATACATGACCAAACCACATTAGTCTATTCTCTCTCATTTTATCCTCAATTGGAGCAACCTCTAATTTACTATGAAAGCACTCGTTTCTTATCCTATCTTTAGTGTAAACTGACAAGACCATTGTAACATTCTCATTTCTACTACGCTCTTTTTTGCACATGTTTCTTAGTTGCCCAACATTCTGACCCATAACACATTGTTGGTCTTATAAATGTTCTATAGAATTTTCCCTTTAGTCTCATAGGTATTCTGCGATCACATAAGACTCCTGAAGCACGCCTCCATTTTGACCCTCGTGATTTGATTCAGTGGACAACGTCATCCTCAATCTCACCATCATGATGAATGATTGATCCCAAAAATTTAACTCAAATTCTATGCACATCTATGTCCCTTAAACTCAAGTTCAATAATTAACTCAAATTTAGGTGAAGTTCTACTGTAATACTGTATCTTTATCACCAACTTGAAATTGAAATATTCTCAACAAGGAACAAAGACCATGATGTCCCTATTCTGAATCTGTCTTTAGTGCTTTTCCTTCTCTAGATGTCCCAGATCTTGGTTGTGTCAAATAAAATATACATGTATAAATAATACATTATTCTCTCATTGTGATGTATCATGCATTTTTATTAAACGTGTTGCTTTGGGCTTGGGGGGTGGGGGGTGGGGGGTGGGGAGTGTGTATGTGCCCGCGCGCGCGTGGTGCACACATGTTCAGTTTTCAGTTTATCTTCAGCAATCTGACACTTCTTGAGTCTAGCAGTCAATCTTGTTTGGTCAAGAAATTAATAAGCCGTGGTGCAATTTCTGAATATATGTTATTTATCTTCTGCTTCAGGTTCATAGAGCTTGTGCTGAAAGGGTTATACTTGATTTGTTAGATCACCCTTTTCTTCCCACATTATATGCATCTTTCCAGGTAAATTACTTTGTAAAATGCTATTAAATTCCAAGCTAAAAACTTATGCCTAGATCTGATTTTTGTATGCCTTGATTAAGTAATGATTCTTCTAATGCATAGTCAAAATTTTTGAACCTAAGCTGGAATGAGGTGGTGCAAGTTCAGACATAAATTTGCAATCTGACTGCTAGACATATACACATGAGAATTTCTGCAGGTTACTTCAAAATATCAAACCTTTAAAGAAGGTTATTTCTATGACAACACAATAATGTAATATATGGTCAAAGTGATGTTGATTTCTTTTGAGTGTTGTTGAACTACTTTTTTTTTCAAATATCTGGAGTAGTATGTGACAACTTCTTCAGCAATTGGAATGCCTAAGATTCATCTAGATGCATTAAGTGTGCAAACGACCTTCAATTATATATTCGATGCAGCACACGGCAAAGAAAATGGACCTTCTGGAGTCAACTGACACATTTGATTAATCTTTCCCCAAATCTTAATTTAAGAAAATAAAAGTAGAATTCTTTATATGAGCCATCACTCTAGTAGGTCTGACACTTATATTACATTCTCTGGATGACATCAATTTCTCATGAAACTTATCATTGCTGTCAAACATCATCATCACCATCAAGCCTTTCTCTATCCAAATGGGTTTTGTGGAGAAAATGATCTACTAAGAAGCCTCAAGTTGTTGTCTACCAAATTGACATCAAATTTTTGTGTACCGTTTCCAAATTCATTTACAAGGAACTGCAGATGGATAGGTTTTTACTAGAACTTAGAAGGCCAGTGGGCTTGTAAGAAAACCTGCATTTTCATCCAATTTTAAGCTTATGCAACCAACAAGAAATCATTCATAATTCTACTAAAGTAAAAAAGTATTTAGAAGTAAAGGTGAAGAAGTTTAATTTCCTATAGGTATCTTGTTCACATTTTTTGCTTAACATATCGTTATGCTGTGTCAATTACAATATTTACACCAATTTCTTCTATATTTCAGACCAATTTTCATATGATAGTTCTGCGATACAATATATGTCCACTAATAGTTAATGAAATCATAAGTGTAAGAAGCCTTATCTTATGCATTTTGCAGACTAAAACACATATATGTCTCATAACTGACTACTGTCCTGGTGGAGAGCTCTTCTTACTACTAGACAGGCAACCTCTAAAGGTCCTCAAGGAAGATGCTGTCAGGTAGCGTTTCTTCTTCCCTAGAGTATTACTATGAAATAACTTGATGAGTTCTTTATGGAAGTTACAAGGAAAAACTGAGCATGACAGCTTAAGCAGTAAGTTCTAACCGGAATTACCATCTGACTTTTCTTTCTTACGTAGCTTTTGGCTCCTGGCATCTGATTGAATTTTGCATTGTTATACTTTTATCTAATCTTGTTCCTTAAATACTTTTCTGTTAAATTATTAAAAACTTTTTTTTTAAATATCAAATCAAGTTTGACACTTGAAATTGAATTTCAGAATCACCAAGTTAGATTGCCTTGACCACTTTAGTTTTAAATTCATTCTATTTACAGATAACATTAACGTATAATATACATAGACATTTGAGTAAATACTAATATACATATCACACAAATAAGCCAGTGACACCAAATATCATCGCATGACATATCCTAATTATTCCTAGAATTGCCATATCTTATGTCTATATTGTGTCATATAGTTTCATAGTAACCATTCCTGTGACTGTAGCTGAAAAGAAAAAATGCATTATTTTCTATCCGAGAGTCCACAACTAAAAATACAGATTCTAATATAATAAACAGGGTAGCAGTCCTGGACTATGTGGATATCACTGACACATAGATTGATGAATGCAGATTCTATGCTGCAGAAGTTGTTGTGGCACTCGAGTATCTTCACTGTCAAGGTATGAAGTTACATTTTATGATTTTATTAAAACTTTGATAGCACATCGTAACTAAGGTGCATACCTGAGATATATTGGACCTTTATGCACGTAGGTATCATGTTGGGACATTACCTGCCTCTTATCTGTTGGTTTATAAGCAATTTCTATCTTTTCAACTTTCTGTAACTTCTCCCTTGCTGCTTGAAGACATTGCTGCATTTGGCTGGTTTGCTACTAAGAAGTTTTTGTGTTGTTCCCTCTCATGAGGCATGAGTGAACTTCCTTCTTGTACCTTCTGTACATGAGAATTGTATATTTAATGCTGATTTCTGATAATTCTCACCGACTACATTCAAATTGGATGTAAAAGAAAGTGAGAGATATTGGAAGGGTCTAAAGATGTTTCTGCCATGACAAAACGGAGATGAAAGTTCCTCTACCCTTATTTTGGTTCTTCGTTGAGCAGGAGGGGGTTATTCAAATTCACATGTAATAGACACTTTAGGAACCATCATGAATAGTATGATGATTATAAATTCAAAGGATACACAAGAGGCACTTGCATTGGATAATAATAAAATCTCAGACTATGTCCATTATACTCTAAACTATGAAGAAAAGTTTTCTGAATCTTACATGGTTCTGTGATGGTCATCACTCTTATAATTATATGGATTATGTCAGTAAATATTTCTCATTCCTATAAGCTACAATGTCTACATGCAAGTTTTTTGTCCCTGTGGATGCAGCACTTGAAACAGCATTTCCATAAACATGTCTCCCATGTTTACATTACTATAGTTTTTTTGGGCGGATGTTGGATTAGATTAAAAGTAAAACATAGCTGTAAATCTTCTAAAATTATGACTCTCTACCCCAAACAGCCTAAATGCTCTGATGATTGTATGCTTGTTCTGGATTTCACCTTTTGTGACCAGACATAATCTAGTAATGCACAGTATATTTCAGAAAGTAAAAAGCTGATGAAGGCACATTGCATTTTCCCTATGTAGGTGTTATCTATAGAGACTTAAAACCAGAAAACATCCTGCTGCAAAGAGATGGACATGTATCTCTGACTGATTTCGATCTATCATGTTTGACATCTTGCAAACCAGAGGTGCGTTGGTTTTCTGATGCCTTAATAATGTTCATATATTAATTGTAATGAAGACGAAATAATTCACTACAGTCTGCTGTGTATATAGTAAGGTGCGGCAATGGAAAAACATATAACCATTTTCCATAATATTTGGGGTATAGATAAGTTTTTGTACCCTTTTATCTAGGCAGATTGGAAAAGTATCCATTGCCGCCTCTGTATACAATGGTATTAGCGTTACACTTTAATTAGCATTCAGATATACTTGCTTATGAATCTACATATTTGATAAAGCAGAATGAAGCTGTGCTATGAATCTGCATTTTTTTTGGCCAAAGAACCAAAGCATATGAAAATCACTCATATATGGGTCATGCATGAATCAGGGTCCATGTTTGTAGAAAGCTACATCTTTAGATACTTCAGCTCTTCATATTACCATGTACAAACTGACAAGTCTACTGTTGTTTTGCTAGCTTTTGCTCCCTTATCCTGAGGACATGAAAAAACAGAAGAAAGGAAGAACTCCTCCAATTTTCCTAGCGGAACCAATGAGAGCATCAAATTCCTTTGTTGGAACTGAAGAATACATTGCACCAGTATGTGCTCTCTAAAGTTGTGAATGAATTTACTTGGAAATTAAACTTATGTCAACTTATGCTTAGGTATCTGTTTGTCGGCATTGCATAACAAGTAATGACATAATACCAGTGAGTCAATTTATTAGTGTTAGGAATTATTACTGAGCATATTTATCATCATGCAATCATTTATCACATAAAAATAGGTTAAGTATGGACTTCAAAGAAGGATTTATCTAATTTGTTAATCAAGCTATTAAATATTAACTTCTTTTCATTCTGAAAGCTTGTTTCCCATCTTATCCTGCCATTGTTTCAGGAGATTATCTCTGGAGCTGGTCATTCTAGTGCAGTTGACTGGTGGGCACTTGGTGAGTGTTGATTTCCTACCATATTGTTATAAGTATATGTTGAATTTTTCAGGTCTAATAAAAAGTTTAGTTGAGACCATGAAACCAGTAATTTGCCAAAAGTAGAGAACAATATGAAAATATATTTTGATCATATCATGAGAACCTACTAGCGTACCACTATAAAGTCTACTAGGATCATAATAATAAGAGGTCCAGATGATATAGTTCTGCTGGTTGCAATTTTCTTCATTTGTTTCTGCATTTATCTCAGGTACTCTGCCTTTCTTTCTCATGATATGTTAACGTATGATAAATCTTCCATGGTAGGCATTCTCCTATACGAAATGTTCTATGGATATACACCATTCAGAGGGAAAACAAGGCAAAAGACATTTGCCAACATTCTTCATAAAGACCTCAAATTTCCTAGAAGCATTTCGGTGAGTCTTTGATCTTGGGACTTTAAACCTTACTCTCTCTTGTACTTCACTTTGTGAGGTCATAGAAAATGAGTTCGCTCATGTTTTCAGGTTAGCGACCAAGCAAGGCATTTAATGCATCGTTTGTTGCATAGAGACCCTACAAATAGGCTGGGTTCCTCTGAAGGTGCTCATGAGATTAAGAAACATCCATTTTTTAATGGTATCAATTGGGCTCTTGTACGGTGCACGGTAAAACCTTTTCCCTAAATTATGCAGCAATTTATGCAAACTTCATCTATGCTCTTTTATACGCAGCTAGTTAACAAGAGAAACATAAATAAAGCTTTTATCCCAAGTTTTTTGGGGTCGTCTGCATTAGTCCTATTCTTCAGTTCAGTTGAGTTAAGGGTTATTCCTCCGTTAAATTAACTATTATTATATCCTTCTAATTTTCTGCAACCAAGTACTTTTAGACCTAGCTCTAGATCCCCTTGCCCCATTTATTATAATCTTATGGCTTATCCTAGCTGGTGCATATAGTGATCTCCACACATAGCCAAACCATCTCAATCGCTTCTTTTCCATTTGGGTAAATTGCACATTACCCGTCTCATCTATACGTTCAGTTGCACTTAACACCCCTCGGCACTCAGCATCCTTGGATTGTCATTTTTAGAAAAATTAAATTGCAAGTAACACCCCTATTCCTCATGATTGAGGGGGCCCAAGTGTTAGGTAAATGAGTTACAGATGGGGGTTTTTTTTTGGTTTTGGGGGGGGGGGGGTGCGGGGCTGATGTGTGCAATTTACCCTTCTTATTTTATCTTCAATCGGCAGAAAGAGTTAGTTGTTGTAAAATGCAAGTAGCTTCCTTGTTTATTTTCAAAAAAGGTAAATTTGTCATAGATGTTTTTGCGGACGAGGAAGGTCTCGACTCCTGATCTCCTTTGTTGTAATTTTACTCTTACCCTTTTAAAATGGGGGACCTATTCATATATTTAGATGTCATTTCTCTTTCTGTTTTATTTGCTTGTTGTTTCTTTAAAATACTTCTAAATTCTAATGAAAGATTTGCGTATTTCCTGTGCAGACCTCTCCTAAGCTTGATGCACCATTATCTTTCGATATTGACATTGAGAAGGAAGTTAAGCCTGCTGATCCTCAACTTGTGGATCTCCAAGAAAATATATTCTGAAAGGTACTTACTAATGTACGCAACTTTCGTATATTATTTCTGTACTTGTTTCCTAAATGATTTATCCGTGGGCTTAATTCCCCATGTTAGGCAATTCCAAACTTCATCCTCTTATCTCTCATAAAATTTAGTTGTCATACTACATCTGAGTAGTTTCATATGCTCATTTTTTTGATGTTTTCTGATTCAGATGTGATAGGTTTTTACTACTTGTGCTTCTCCCAATAAAGGACATTGAAGAAATATTCAAGGATCAAAATTTTGTCCTGATTTTGTTTTCGTGTAACTTTCGAGCATTTGTTAACGGAGACCAGGAATAATTTATGTATTGTCAGTTTAATCTTTTTCCAGTGATAGTGCTTATTTCTGTATTAGATCGTATCGAGCAAATAATTGAGATGCATCTCAATTTTGGTCTCTCTTGTAAACATTTTCGATTGTCATTTTCCAAATGAATCAAAATATTCTATTAGTTTCCATTGTTCTAAGGGAATTTTGGTTTCTTTTGTAAACATCTGCAAAATATTCTCCTAGTTCCCCTGTACTATCTCCAAATTGAACTTACTACCCCTGTAATTCTATTGTTGAAGATAGAGCCCCCTGAGTGAATTTTTTCTTTATACCCGTTGTGGGAGTCTATCCGCAACAATGGGGGGGGGGGGGGGGGGAGGGGGTGATCTATTTGCAACAGTAAAACTACATGGGTAGTAAGTTCAGTTTGGTCCTAGTACAGCGGGGTCTATCCGCAACTAATATTGATCAAATATCTGAAACTTTGTAGACAGCATTTGATTTGAATTATTGACACAGATGCATGGTCTAACCAACAAGCTCCATGTATATGGATTACATTTGCTATTTATAATTCAGAAAATACAGAATTTGTTATTCATAATTTCCAATTGTATATGCATGAGTTGTCACTTTGGTCTGAAGTCGTGAGAGGACACTTCTACCTTATTTATAGTGAAAGCTGGTGTTCCAAGAGAAACATAACCTTTAAGCTGGTGATATGGAGAAAAACATTTTTGCATCGCTGCAATCATCCATAAATCCTTCTATTTTCTACTGTTTGAACCACTGACTATCCAGCGAACATGATGAACTAAATAATTTCACCCTTTTTATAGTATAAACTCTGACGGAACAAACCGAATCAAACCGCACCGAATTGTTTTCGATCAGTTTTGAATCTAGCTCATTTTTGATAATAAATAGTCAAAATCAACTAGGACCTCTCACCCCCGGGGGAGAGAGCTTTCGGATCGTTACTAGAGTCAATATTATAATTTAATGGGCTTATGTTTAAATCTAACTGCGCTTGAATTCCGTATGGTAATTAAAAAAAATCAAGAAAAGCAAGTAATGTGGACCTCTATTTAAAAAAAGAAAAAGATATTGTATTAAATTTTCTCTAAACTAATTAAATCCAAAAAATACAGAAGCTGCACCTATGAATTTTGTAGCATTTGCAAACATATTCAAATTCTTGAAAATGTTAAAAAAAAATCAAATCAAATGGGCCCACTGTCCTATCCTTGTAATTTTCTAGGACAAATTTTCACAATAGACCTTTTAAGTAATTTATTTTTAAAAACGATCCATTTGATATTTATTTGCCATATTCTACCTAGTTTTAGCCATGGGTCGAAAATGGCAAATAAAGTTCGAAAACTTCACCGGATTTAAAATCCCGTGAAGTTTAGTGTGTGATTAAGATCCCTAATAAAAAATAAAATGCGGGATTCAAAATACACCTAAACTTCACGAGATTTCAAATCCCGTGAAGTTTGGGCTACAACTATTTGTATAAATATCGCGTCCACTTGAACTAAAATTTGCAGCCCAAACTTCATGGGATTTTAAATCCCGTGAAGTTTGGGCTACAACTATTTGTATAGATATCGCGTCCACTTGAACTGAAATTTGCAGCCCAAACTTCATGGGATTTCAAATCCCGTGAAGTTTTGGGCCATTATTTCGATTTTTTCCATTAGGGCTGTTAATTAACCATTAAACTTCACGGGATTTTAAATCCCATGAAGTTTTCGAACTTTATTTGCCAAATTCGCCCCATTTTCAGCCACGTGGCTGAATATGGGTCGAATTTGGCAAATAAAAGTCAAATAGGTCGAAATTTAGAAATAAAAGTCTTAAAAGGTCTATTTCGAAAATTTGTCCTAAATATTAATTAAAACTATCTGTCTAGGGAGATAAACTGAATAAATTAGTATCTCTCAGTCATCACAATTACAATATCTATGTCTAGTTCCTACTTTTTCACAATATTTTTTTAGCTGGTCCAAGATTTGCAAGCAAGTCCTAAATCATAATATCCTTCAACGTGTCTTGATGTCAGGATTAGATTGAATGCAGATACGTAGATTCAGGAAAAATTGCTCCACATGAAATGTCTTTAAAAGATCACATCCCTTGCTCATGTTCATAAAATTTGGGATTTAACCACAAATAAGATTTTCATCTTCTCCCAGAGGAAGAGCTTAAGAGAATTCCTCCGAACACTCATTATCCAGAAAGGTCACAGAGGAAAACCTGGCCAAGTCCTAACAGACAGGTAGTCTAAATTTTGCATGTACAAGCATATATTTTTACTGATAAAATACACCAAAGAAATAGTTCATTATACAGAGTATCCAAAAGTTCATAGAGGTTCATAAAACTCAGTACTCCTAAGTCCTACCCTCCTGTAATGCTAGATTTCACATCGACGAATAAACCGAAGATAACAATTTAATGGGAGTAATATTTTTGATATTTTGATGCATAATGGCATCAAATTTCAACAGGTAATGATTGCAGTTTTCCAGCATACTAGAAAAAAATAACCCATGTACTTGCCTCATTCAATACTTTTGATTTTGATGTAGCTTCCAACTGTGCCCTCAATAACTCCTCCTGAGAAGTGCAAGGAAATACTCTAGTAAATGTGAGCATGACTGCCGTAAGATAGCTTTTGTCAATATTAACAAACCTCTGCCACTTTAAGAGCACGTTCTGTTTTCTGGAGTCTTCGCTTCTGATCCTCATTTGTCTTTTCAAGCTGGAGAGAGAACACTTATATTATCAGAATAAATTGCAGCTATAAAAGTAGCACAACTTTGTTAGCCCTTTCTAATAATAACTACACGTCTATAACCGTAGACCTGTAAATTATACAGATTTTGAAAATAGAATAATATAAATATAACACACTTTCACTTATTACATACAAAAGTGGGGAAATGGAAGAGATAGTTCTGCTAATGTGTGCCAAAAAAAAAAAAATCTACCCACCCTAGTGTCCAAAGGTGAAATAACTTCGTCAGCTTGAAAAGTTAGTCTTAATATATAGGGGAGGAATAGTGAGCAACAGCCTTAAGGATGCAACAGCTGTCTCTAATTTATTGGCTTTCTCTAAAGATCTTGGCCATTTCAAACATAAACTAGATTGCCTACGTTACTTACAAAATGAATCTTTCTGCATATAGCTATGACTAACCAAAGATTATAAATACCACAAGTTATGGTTCCACGTTATGACAAAAAATAAACATAGTGGTGCTACTGCCACCTCCAATCCATTGAAGGGGACCAAAGTCACGAAACTTCTCAAACATATCGCAATAGCGCACTAAGTATTCCTAGCAAAGCAAGAGATTCCGGAACCACAGTCACGAAACTTCTCATACATATCACAATAGGTGCTCTTAAGTATTCCTAGCAAAGTAATATATATATATATATATATATATATATAGAGAGAGAGAGAGAGAGAGAGAGATTAATGGGTATCATATGTCATATGAGGGGATTCCCTCATATACAATGATGTAGCACAATCTCCACTAAGTCAATA
>JBAKGM010000365.1:40467525-40482972 GCA_037177215.1 Asparagus racemosus | reverse complement strand
TTGTAAGTATTAATAAAACTAGCTGGGTTTATAGATAAATCAATGTAAAACATTGGGCCCAAAGACAAAAACCCCTAAATAATATCCATGCATGTTTGGCAACCGGTCAAACTGGCTTATAAGGCACTGTAATATGTTTGGTAACTAGCTTATTTTGAATTATAAGCCAAAAAAAGCTCTTCGAACACAGCTTGTTTTTTAGTGGCTTATAAGCCATATAGTTTGACCAAGTAAACGTCTAGTTTACCCACAACATATAAGATAATTCCGAAGTCTATTCAATGCTTGAATTTAGAGTCATGTTCAATTTGGTTATTTTGATAATAATGATGGATTATAATCCATCCATTTGCCAAACACTATCCTATTCAAAGCGGCTTATAATCCATTGTTTTACCAAACACTTTGGATTATAATCCACTTGACTTATAATTCATTTGTGTATAATAAGCCAAGTGAATTATAAGTCAAGTTCCCAAAAACATGCCCTAAGAAATATGCAAATACGATAGCTTTAGGATTTAGGAACATAAAATGTAGGCAACTCCAAATATTGCCAAAATGGGAATTCAACAAGTTTCAACTTTCAACAAATACCAACCCACCGCAATCAAAGTTAATGGCGTAGAAAGAAACACAGGCTTGCTAATCCATTATTTCTGCTTCTTCCGACTTTTCAACAAAGAAAAAGAATGACATTGCGCTGGTCTATAATCTGACTCACGCTTTCAACAGTCTAAGAGACTTCCCACTAACTACAGAAAAATTCAGCATTAATTAAAAAAGGCAACAAGAAGAAAATGAAAGCAAATTTCAACATTATATCTATTACTTACAAAAATAGTTCTGTTAACATTTACAAAAGGAGTAAGCTAGACCATTATAATGCCACAATTCATATACAAAACTGAACAAAGCGTGGCAAACTCAAAATTTCCCAGAGTCGGTGCAAACTAGTACAAAAAGAACAAGAGAGCATAGCCGATGAGGCGATGAGTCGATATTCTGCACTCTCAACCTTTGCTTTTAACTGTCTTCAGATTGGTCTTCGACTTAGCGTTCTGTTTCTTGCCGTTGGATTTCTTACCCTTGGAATAGGAATCAAAATCATCGTCGCTGTCGTCATCAAACTTTCTTTTGGATTTCTTCTCAGCTGTTGCAATTATGAAGTCTTTAGACTTCTGCTCTTGCTGAAGTCGTGCAGAGTCAGTATCCTCCTTTGGCCTCCAAATGAAAAGAGACCTGCAAAACACATATATAATTGAAGAAGATGGGGTTTAAGAGAGTCTCATGATATCGACATAATTAAACAACTTTGCTCTGATATGGATATATTAATAAAGCTACCGCATAATATGAATACTTTGACCCGACATATGTTGAAAGAGCTAGGACAGGAATACATCAGGAACTCTATTACCAGTCAACAAACACAACGCAACTATTTTGAATGATTAGACTTAATAGTTGCACGCACATGCCACTTTCCCAAGTTTAGTGTATGATAGATATCTTCAACCTAGCTAAGGGAAACAGGTTCGCATTATACTTGGGTCCCAATATCGAAAAGATTAAGCGGATTGCTAGACATTAATGGTGGCTATTATGGACCAATGCTACTATGGGCAATGTGCATGTACCACAAGTAGTATATAAAAATTAGTAAGGCAACATAAAACAAAAATAAGCATGTTCTATACATAAAACTTGAATTGATTGCGATAGCAATAGTAAAAACATAATCTTTACATACAAGCAATTAGGCACAAACATTTTGAGCGTTTGCATGAATATATGTGAATGGGTATAGCCTATTGATTTCTTTTATCTTTCAATGAAGGAGCTTAATGATTTCATGTTTTAAGCCAAATAATAATCAAAATCATTATTTCATATAATTTCGTAGATATTATATTACAGAAGTTTTTTTTAACAAGGCACATACTATTGTGCAGTGCATATTAAGGAAATACAACAGCTGACAAAAGTGGATTAAAAATAATATAATATAAAGGGTTTTTTTGTGAAAGTACGTGATTTTATCCTAACGAGAAGTAAACATTAACAAAATGAATCACGTGCCTTGATTGTGAGTTTTTTATGCGTATGTATGGGTTTTTAGCGAATAATTTAACTGAGAGGGGGTTGATTGCAAAATAAACCATCTTTAGAAACCAACTTTAAAGATGGTTTGGGTATAAATTGAAATTCACAGGTGGTTGCTGTAGAATTACCTTATTTTTAAGGTGGTTTTCTGTTGGAAAAAACCCTAATATAAACTTTGAGGATAATTGTTGGATATATCCTTAATTCGCAGGGGGTTGATCGCAACATAAACCATCTTTAAAAACCAACTTTAAAGACGGTTGGTGTATAAATTGAAATTCAAAGGTGGTTCTTGTAGACTTACCTTAAATTTGGTTTTCTGTTGAAAAAAACCCTGATATAAACTTTGAGGATAATTGTTGGATAGATCCTTAATTTAGGACACGTGAACAAGCATCCTCTAGCTATCCGAGGAGTTATATAATACGTTTTACAATGCACATGGACACAAAACTTGTGTTAGAAGAGCTTGTGTGGTGCAGCACAGCATTAAATTGAGTACACAGCCAACATAGGCGACTAGTTTGATTCCACAGAGATTTTATCACCTTAGTGGCAATGAATTTCATAATAGAATAGACAAGAGGCTTACCTTGAGCTCCCTGTAGCCAATACATCATCTCGAGGATGTAGCTTATTCACAGGGCTAATGGTTGTTATGTCTGGATCAATCACCTCAGCAATAAGTTTCCCGGTACTTGTATCTATAAAATCAATGGGATGCAATGCCACGCCATTGTAGTTCTCGCTGATGTATCGACCAATAACAGCTAGAGATTCTGAGGGATCCTGTAAAGATTTGCTTTTTTAATGACTGAATGTGTTCAACAGGTTTTTAAACAAAAAACTTGCAATCATGTACATAATGCAATCATGGACATAATGCTTTTATCACAACCATATGGCAGAAGTAACAAGAAAACTGAACGATCTGTTATAAGAATATCACACTCCCACGTTTCCCCTACGTGAACAACATGAACGACAGAGAATCATACAAACCTTTGGATCCCATTCTGCTCGAAAAGGAGTCAAGTGCCGATTGAAATCTTGACTGTGAACAATCTCTCTGCTAGGAGAATCCAAATTGCCAAAGATAGAATCCCAAACTCGGATACGATTATCTTGAGAAGTTGTTAAGATTTTGTTTCCAGTTTGTGGTGAGAAGTATGCTGAGTTAACGACTCGCCCATGAGCAAGACTGGCAAGGGATGATCCACCCACCAATCGACGAATATCCCAAATTCGAGCCTATACATTATACCCAAGTAATGAAAATAAAAAACAAGGCAATGAGGAAATCATGGATTAAACCAATTGATGAATGAACTCACAAAATGATCATTTCCACAACTTAGAAGAACATCTGGCTGAAGGGGATTACAATGAAGCCCAACCACTTTGCTACCCTTTTTATGGATTAGAATTGGTTCTCCGGTTCTCATCTTTGAACGTCCATCCACCCTTTAGGGTTGGTTTCATTATAAAAGAATTAGTAACCAACGATTACGAAGAGGAATGTGAAGAATGTTGAAATAATCAGACTGTAATGCCATTAGACATATGTCTTTTCTTCCTAATAGTGGAAGCAATTATCAACTAATGGAGAAGTTTCCAAATTCCATTTACTAAGATGATTGACGAGTGACATAAGGTTACACTTGCAATGCAGGTAAAAAAAGTTACTTTCCAACAGCAAAATAATTAACGATTGAAGAGAGAGATTCTTACAAGTATACGTATCCAAAATTATCTGCCACTAGCAAAAGGCCTTTATCTGAGTTAATATCCATGCCATACAGCATTCGCCAAGTTGCTGGACCCTAAAGATCAGATAAATGTGTCAATATCATATTAAGTTAGACCAAAGGGCATGATTCTTCATCATAGATTTCCAAACAAATGTGTCCAATAAGACCTACGTTGAACCAACTACTTTCAGGTGAAAGTAACCAACTACTTTCAGGTGAAAATAAACCAAATGAAACAATTATTGAAGTTTAATGTGAGAAGGAATAAATTACATTCCATCCATTTGGATTACAATCCATCAAAGTATGTGGTATTCCAGTCTCCAAGTCAGTGCAACAAATGGTCCCATCAGACGATGACGTATAGAATGTTCCATCATTTATCGAATTAAATCTGAACAAGCAAAGTATCAATGCTTATGAGATATTAAACAGGGTACAAAGAATCATAAAAGCAATGAATTAAAATCTTACTTGATATTGTTAACTATGCAAGAGTGAATGGATCCATATACTGTCTTTTCATGCAGTTTGCCATAATCCCACACAGCAAGTTGCCCTTTCTTTTCCAAACAAAAAGAGAAAGCATCACTCTTCATGAAGCACAAAAAGTTGTGAATCACAGAGTTACAGAAAGACATTAAAGTGCCATACCTTATCTCCTGATAAAAGAACTGTATTCTTAGTGGGATGAAACTCCAAACTAGTTACGCGCCTAGAATGGAGTCTAATAATCCCACAATCCACTTGATTTGGAATCACAAAGGCGGGCTTTATCTACCAAAGGGACAAGTATCTCAGTCATTACGAGGTGTATGCTAAATGATATGAATTGTTCAAAGACATAATCTCTGAAACAAAAATGGATGAGCTGATCACAACAAGAATCATTCTGAGAGAAGGGGTTTGCAATGGAGTGTGGTAATGGTCGTGGCAGATTGATATAACCAAAGAATTCATTGGATACCTAGAGAAGATTGTTGATGCTTCCAAGCATCAAATAAATGAAGCATTCATGTAGAAGCATCCACAGCAACCATTATGCTTGATACACGTTGATTTGGATCCCAGGCTACTATGCACAGCGTATTGATGCTATTTCAATGCTCTTATCTCATGGATACATTATGTACTAATTTTCGTGGTGGTTTATTAACTAAACGTCGTCTGGAGAGCATAAGATACTTGGTTAAGTACCACATGGCAAGATAAAATATTTGATTTCTACTTTGTAGTAAGGAAATCAACCCAGCCTTCGTATTTTTACTAGCCTTGGGCATAAATTCTGTAAGACGACTTACAGTTCAGTTTTGATATTGTATTCTACAGGTACTTTTATTGCTTCGATGGAAGTTAAAATGAATAATGCTAGTTAAAATTCATCCTACAATATAATTAAGATAGAGAAAGCAAACAAGAAAAGGATAAATCCTACTGACCTTTTGAACGGTGGCTTTTATCTGCCGCTCAAATACGAAATCCATTGACGTCTGATTGTTCCTTCTCGGGGCAGGAATAACCCCATGCTCTGTTGCTACGCGATGCGGACAAGACATTGTTGTATGGCCTATGATACCAGATATAAGACATACAAAAGAAATCAACAGTGAAATTCATAGTAACATCTAAATTCAAAAGTTTTGAACATGAACTACTAAAAGCGTGAACCACAATACAATTTTCAGTGGCAAAAATATTCCCTCCCCTGCATAATTTTACCCACGCACGTGAGAATTGCACCTGAAGCCATTAGGGTGGGCTTTATGAAAAAAAATCATAAAGTTGAAGGGAGTTTTCTGAAAACATCTAGTTCTCACAATTAACATAAAAGTAAAACAAATTTCGAATTCACCTGGCTTTTTGCAGAGAAAGCAAGGTTTTTTCGGGCAATCAATGTAAGTAGCGCCGCTAAATCCTGCTTGATGCCCCGTCCCTTTACAAACCTGCAACCAAAACCCTCAGAACCCTAAAAAAAATCTCGCAAAACAAAAAACCTTAGAAAAAAGGCGGGTAAAGATCTCACCTTGCAAACTTTTTTGAGGCTAATAGTGATCGGAACTTTCGTCTTGCCGTCGTTCTGAGCCTCCTCTCTCTCTCCGACCTTCTTGCTCTCCTCTTCTTCCTCTTCCTCTTCCTCCTCGCTTGAGACTGCTTCTTCGGGTTCGGACTCGGATTCGGGTTCGGATTCGGAGTCTCGTTCGACGATGATCCGAGAGGAGGAGGGGTTTCGCCGCGGGGGCATTTTGGGAAGAGGAGAAAGTTGAGGGAGAGAAAGGGAATGGGCGGGACTGGAGAAGACAACAGGAGAGAGTTGAAGAGGAACCGACTTGGCCCGTGTCCCGCCTCGTTTCGCTTGCTTTCCTCGCACGTGCGAGCTTTGGTGGACCCTTGGAGACAGATTAGGGGCTGAAAAGAAGCCGACAACCCTCTTCAGCCCAAGCCCAGCCTACCAACGGGCCCGAGGGCCGCACTCAAACAAATCAAATTAACTTAAAGCATTTAATTACAACCCGGTAATTTGATGCATGATGTAATTATATGGAGGACCTAAATGTGTGTGTCTCATGTGTAATTCAGGTATAGATCCAGAAAACTTTTCCTAATGGGGCATATTCACGATTATACATAAAACTTCTATGATATCTACCACTTCTTACTTAAAAGAAAACCTCAAAAGTAACTATTCATACTGCAGTAAACTGTTCATGCGCACCACGATACATAATATTAAAATTATTGTTTGTGTTACGATATTATTTTCAGCCATAGGTTTACTGTTCGCGGTGAGCTAAATTTTTCTTCCCGCCAATACTGTTCACGATACATTGTATTTTTTAATCTTGCACGTACTCTATACACTACAGTGAATCATTTTTTTTTGTCCCTTTTGTCCCCTGTTCAAGGAGAAGAAAAATTATTGAAGCTTGAAAACATCATTCATATATCTTTTTTTCTTTATTGTTGTAGATGATGATCTTAACCATTATCAGACATTTCGCAAGTATAAATCTTTTTTGATTCTATTATAAAAAAATGGGCAAAACATATTAAGCGGTATAATATTTTGTTAACTAGTTTGGAGATTTACTCTATGTAAAAAAAATATTGATGAAGTTTTTATAAATAGTTACATATAAAAAGCTATTTTATCAATTTGGTGATAGATATACATCTGTAAATAATACCGGGGCAATGTGTGGACTTAATACTAGTGCACTCTAACAATAGGAAAGATTATTTATGCAATAGTTTGTAAAGATCAAGCACATAATATTTTTTTAATATCATTTTCATACATATAGACATGATGATGTTCGTTTTCGCCACAAAATCTAACAAAAATATAATGAACTTCCAACAATAGTTCTTCATAATTATATTCGGTTACTAATTTGTGGGGACGCCTATATGAATTTTATGGGGGCACCATTATAAATTTATATGTCTATTAATTAAAAAATAAATTTTGTATGGGGGCACATGCCTCCTCACCTACTTAAGGGGATTCGTCATTGTAATCTCGAAAGTTGTTTATCCTCTGAGCTCCGAGTTCACCTACATAATTACAATTTGTAATCTCAGGGCTCATGCCTAGATACACAAGTTAAGTTATCGAATGTAATTAATCTAATAATTAATAAAGTGAAAAAGAAAAAATTCGAATATAAACAGAGGAGCATTGAAGTCCGAGCAGAAAAAGCTTAATGACCGCGTACGGCTCCGCAGTCTCCCTCCCTTCGTAACCCGTGAAAATCTTTTCAACTGTTTTAAAGAAAACAAAATACCACGCAATCTCCCGCCGGGCCCCACAATTTCCCCTCCGAATAAATATCCAATCCCCTCCAACAAATCCCGACCGTCCGTGTCACCAAAACATCAGATGCGACCGACACGTGTCAATCCCCCATCGTCGGAGCCCCCTCTCGCAATTCATCGGACGAAAGAAGTATTAGCTCTTTTTAAGTCCCGCCTCCTCGAAGTGAACCACGCTGGCCTCAAATTCGCTGGCATTTTCCCCAAATAAAAACCCTAGATCTTCCGTCGATTTTTTTTTTAATTTTAAAAAATGGTGTTTGATCTCAATTTGTCGTCTCCAGAGGGCTCGAGCGTTGATTCCGGGGCTTCTAATTCTTCATCTTCGTTTTCCTTGCTGGATCTCAGCTCAATGGGCTGTGATTTGAGGCAGCAGCAGGCGATGAAGAGGAGCAGGCGAGGGCCGAGATCGAGGAGCTCGCAGTACCGGGGAGTTACGTTCTATCGGAGGACGGGGAGATGGGAATCCCACATTTGGTTAGTTTTTCTTTGATTTTTTTTTTTTTTTTGTTGGGAAAAGATTGATTCTTGGAGTTTTACGTATAAGCCCTAATCTAACCTTGTTGAGTTAGAACAACGTAAAAGATACCACATTGGGGTTGTTTAGCTCAATGTGTTAGAATTGGGAGCTAAATTAATAGGTATATATGCGTTTGCAAATATGTTTTATTTGGGGTTATATAGGTAGAATTCCTTGATCCTTTTCATGGTTGATGTGTGAATGTAGCTTCGAAGTTGATTTTTTAAAATGCATTTTGCTGTGGAATTTGAAAAAGCTTGTTCTTTTTCTCTTGAGCAGGGACTGTGGGAAGCAGGTTTATTTGGGTAAGGATTTCTTTATTTTTCCTGTTTATGCTTGATTTATTTTTTGATTTATTAATATTACATTTCGATCTGTGGTTGCCTGAACTTTTTTTAGGGGGATTTGACACTGCTCATGCTGCTGCCAGGTTGGAATTATGTTTCAATTTATCTAGTTCTATTTGTTAATTTGAACAGTATTTTATATAAATCCTTTTCTAATTTGGATGGATTTTTGCTTTCAGGGCTTATGATCGAGCGGCGATTAAGTTTCGTGGGGTTGATGCTGATATCAACTTCAATATCAGTGATTATGAGGATGATCTTAAACATGTCTGGGTGATTGGATACTTTATTATCTACCGATCTATTAGTAAGTGAATGATTTAGTTTTAATTTTGTTTTTCTCCTGCTTTTTCTTTCTTTCAGATGAAGAACCTGACCAAGGAAGAGTTTGTGCATATACTTCGTCGCCAAAGCAATGGATTTGCTCGTGGGAGCTCCAGGTACAGAGGGGTGACACTTCACAAATGTGGCCGGTGGGAAGCTCGCATGGGACAATTCCTTGGCAAAAAGTATGAAAACCTTCAACAGTTAAAATTTTCCTCAAATTTAGACTAATATTTTGCTCATATGTAACTTACTGGAGACTGCGTGATATCTGTCCTAAGACGCGAAACCTTCTAACTTGTATGAAAAGTGTTCCCCAGATGTTTTCTTGATGGCAGAATATCCACAAATCCTAAAAAAATGCTAATCACATTAACAAATTTTGAATACCAATTGATGAAACGTACAATCCTTTTTCGAAGCTCTGTGGAGAAACCAATCTTCTAAGCAAGGACCATTTATATACATGCTTTATTTAATTCTTGCTAGTAAATTATCTTGATTCTATCTTGCTAGCCTGAGTCGGAGTTGAATCAGGCTATCACCTATCCTAGCTTCAGTTAGTTCCAAAGAGACATTTCACAGCCAAGGGACAACCGTTTTCCTCAACATGGGAGTTGTCACCTTAAAATTCCGAGAAGTGTTAAATTAAACTTGAGGAACTGTAGTTGCATCTTTCATTGCATGGGTGCCTATAGTTTTCCTCCACCTGTTTCTTAAGCAATATTAGCAATGTGTATCCTCTCATATGACTCCTTTTTTTTCACCTTGCTTTTGTGCTTCTTTGTGATAGTTAAATTTTAGTCGATAAGAATTTATATGCAGTGCACAAGTCAATTTCTCTTCTTTTTTGGGTCCACATCTCAAACAGTGATATATCATTATCTAAAGCTCTCGTAGGTGTTAATCCTGTTTTTTAAATGCTCATTTCTTCATGTTAATTCTTGATTATTCGTTCTCTTGTTGCAGGTATATATATCTTGGGTTATTTGATAGCGAAATTGAAGCTGCAAGGTCCTACTGAACACTGATTTTCTACATGTTGGCAATAAGTTTTTTAGTATGAATAAGAAGTTTTAACATTGTTGCTAACTATCACAGTTGTTCTGTTGGTGGTCAGGGCTTATGACAGGGCAGCAATAAAAAATAATGGAAGTGAAGCTGTTACCAATTTTGACCCAACTACTTATGATGGCGAAATACTTCGTGAAACCAATAATAGTGGTATTACCGGTTTGTATATTTTTCCACATGTTTTATCTGAAGATGTGATTTAGGATGAAGGATTATGAACTGGCCTCTTATTTGCAATTGTTTGTCCTGGGATAGTCAGCGGGCTCAATCTTGATCTGGAATTGAAGATTTCCCAACCAAACAGTCATAACCCTAATAGGGATGATAACTCTTTGGGCATTCAATTCGATCCTGGCCCTTATGAAGCTTCAGATTCTAGGAATGCTCGGGTAAATAAAGTCTACCATTGAAATTTTTCTCGACAATCATGAAATAGATTTTCAGGATAAATTTGAAAGACTTGTTGGTCTTGTTAAATAATTAAACGGCTTAATATTTTCGATTTTTAGCCTTCCTTATATGTGGAACGAGCATTTCTTAAGTGATTTGTGTTAATATCAATTTTTTTTATGATTCATCTAACATTCGCTTATTTACCAATATAGTTAGAGTCCCATATAAGCTGTTTATGTTGACAGGAAAATTGCTCTGTTCTTAATAATTCAGATATTAGGGATAATGCTGAAAACCATTGCTGAACTTCTTATTTTAAAATATTTATTATTTAACTGTTATTTCAGACACTCTTCCAATTTCCACGCACATTCTTAGTAGCATTTCATAATTTTGAGAGGATACTCATAATCCTAACATGAAAAACATTCACTGATGTTGCTTTTAAAGGTAGACATCTCAATGTGTACAAATAATGTCCTGTCACCTCCTTGATTAGATTAGCTGGCTACTCACAGTTTGTGAGCCCCCATATTTTAAAATAAACAAACTCGTTCAGTCAAATTGTTAGTTTTTAGTACACAGATGTTTGTCTATAATTTAGCCGTGCTGAGATCTAATTTTGTTTGTTATTTTAGGCCTGCAACGTTGCTTCTCAGCTTGCTGCTAATCCTTCCTCCTTAGCTGCAGCACCAATGCAGTCTCACATTTGGAGTGCTTCATACCCAGTTTTCTTTCCTATTGATGAGGTAGTTCTGTTAGATCCTATTCCTCAGAATTCTTTTTTGTTCAAAGGTCTATTTGTTTCTTGCCTTATATCGCATTTTTATCTGAAGTTGTTTTTGTTATAATGGTTATTGTTAATGTTTTATATTGAGTAGAATTAGGAATTTGCTCAGCTTATTGACTCCTTCATGGAAAGCTAAGTGGCTTATCTACCTTTGTGAAAGTCATCTACAAAGATTCAGGAAATAATTTAGTGAACCAAAACTTCATTTCTTACTCCCAAAATAAAGTAAATACAATGCATTGCTCCTGCACCTGCTTATGTTTTATTTAATTGAAAATCTCATACTATTGTCATTTTATCAACTTGACTTGCTTATTTGATGATCATGCTCAAAATATCATCATTTCCAGCACTTTCCATCTATTCAAAATATCTCTAGCCGTCATCATTTACATCCATCTTCTTGCTTGTACTTCATCACTGATTCATTCTTTAATTATGTTCAAATTAGATAAGATTCATGGCGCCTACGAATGAATTACAGGAAGGAGCCCCGAAGAAGCGACCTGAATGGGGAATACAAGCTCTCCCCACTTGGGGATGGCAAATGCATCGGCAACCTCCATTGCCATTGCTCCCTTCTGCAGCATCATCAGGATTCTCGTCTAACTTGGTCACAGCCACCGCTTATTCACCTTATCTTCAGCTTCCTCCACCGTCTCTATCTAATGCCGCACGTCGTCACCTCCAGTTCTCTCTATCCCCTAGTTCTTCCAGCCATTTCAAAAAGTAAGTATGTGTTTTGCCGGTGTAAGTGGTCATTGATAGCTATATTTAAGTGTTCTGATGTATTAGATTATTAATGTTTCTTTGCTGGACCCTTTATTTTCTTGGTTATCAAACTCCTCTGTGAACCCTGAATTTAGCATGGATTCACTTATTTCATTATGTATCTGTGTTTGCTGATATCTTTATGCTGGACTGCTTTCCCTCGCGTGTTTATCTTCTTTTTTTAAGGTGGTTTTTTGCAAAAAGGGAAAAGAACTTATCTAAGGGGGTGTTTGTTTCGGGTGGAATACCTTGGAAAGGGTTTGAAAGACTTTAACACGGCCGGAAAGTGCAAAAAAAGTTTCCATGGATCCATTTCATGTGTTTGTTTCACCGAAATTTTTGAAAGAAATGTTTTCTGAAAAGTGGCTGAGCACCACTTTTTGCAAGGAAATCAATGCCTTTCTGAAAGTGATGAAATGGGATGGAAAAGGTTGGAAATGTGGGTTTTTAATATTTAAATAATGGATGATATGGAATGTTGGTAAAATATAATAATTAAATAAAGAGAGATATTTTCATTTCAATTGGTTTCTTATTTTCGACTTTTTAACCAAACAAAGGAATGAGATAGAAAACATTTCCTCATGTTTCTATGTCGGAAAAAAAGAGTTTCCTAGAAACACATGGAAAGAGGTGAAAATAGATGTTTTTTACTACTAGAAAGGGTTTCCTAATTCTCGTCGGAACAAATCAAACATGCTCTAACAGTGAATTTCTTACTACTATGTGATTATTATGTTGTGTTTGGCTACCAAGTGGTCAGATATTGGCCCAATTTTTTCTGAACACCAATTTCCCCAAAATGTGGTCATCATCAACTGGGGCCTTATTTTGAATGGTTGCCAAACACAGTATTAGATATGGATTTGTGAAAGTTTTTAGGTCATTATTGCAAAAGAAACTGACTTCAATTTTGCCGAACACCCTTTATTCTCAAAACTTTTGAGTCCGAGATGGGAGAAAACAGTTAATGAGGGTATGTACTACTTCTCTAACTTAAAAAAGCAAAACCTCAAAGTCACATTTTATGTCACAGTAAATACTACTTATGCTATCTTATAATTCAGAATAATTAAAACTGTTCATGCTATTCTTGCTACAGTTTGATGCAGAATAGTTAAACTATTGTTTATATAAGCAACAGTAATATTCAGCCTCCTTAGACACATACTGTTTGAGCAGTAATAATTTTGTTCCGATAAACAGTGTTTATGCTACATCATGCAATGTATGCTACAGTGAATTTAAAGCTCATTATTCACTGTTTTAAGCTAAAGTGGTATTTTTTACCCTTGAAAAAATTGTTTTTATTTATTTATTTATTTATTGTTCTTACAAATGATGAATTTAATCGATATTTTATAAATATAAACTTTTTCTGGCTCTATTATAGAAAATTGATAAAACTTGTTAATTGGTATATTTTTTGTTAACTGGTTTGAAAATTCACTCCGTAAATAGTTAAAAAATTATCGATAAATTTTTTTATAAATAGTTATATGAAAATCTTATTATAAATTCAGTGATAGATATATAACTTGATAAATAACATCATCAACAATCTGCGGGCTGAGCACTAATCAATAGGAGTGCTGGCATGAGAAGAAACATACATGCTTTCATGTATAGGACTGCTGGCATGAGAAAACATACATGCTTTCATGTGAGCGTGTATCCATAAAAGCCTGGTTGATGAAATGATGGACCAACAGTTGCAATGAATGTGATGCATCAAAATGGCCAATGGGATGTCTCTTTCCTGTTGATTCTGTAGCAGTTTTTGGGGAAGATGCAATACAAGACAAGCAACAGTTTCTGGGCTTTCCATAGGGCTGCAAGGGCTAGACGCTAGTAGAGACAGTTGATGCCTGCCTGCGCCTCTTGAGTCTTCTGAGGAGAAGTACTAAGATAGCTTGAGTTTCCAGCTCATTATTCTGATATGGGATGGTATTTATCTATTTATATTGACTTTAGTTCTTTTATCACTGAGAGTCTGAGACTTCCAATTTCTTTTAGTATTTGAGCCATAAGTTTTAAGAAACTGTCACGAGGTAGTATTTGAACCATAATTTGTTTTTTTGGTTTTTTCAGAGTGTTATGTCATCAAATAACTTTAGTGGTTATCTTCCCCCGGGAGTCGACACGTGTGCCAAGTCAACTAATCTTCAAATCGACCTCGCCCAAGTCAGGACGACTCGAGCAGCAAGGGCACGTACCTCCTCGCCAGGCTGAGTCGAGATAAGTTCTCACTCGAACTCGCCATTTTGATTCGATCCCGCTCATTCACTTAGCGAGGTCGGGTCGACAACTCTCGACGCCGACTAAAAAGGCGGTACTTGTTGGCCCATCCGCAGAACCGAATCGAGAGACGGTTTGTCCTCAAACCCCTCGCCGATAGCTGGTCAGCATCATCATCACTCTGGCCACAATAGTCTCCATGACTCACCAGACCACATCAGCACCTTGTGCTACCTGTCATCGCCACATTGATCACAATATGACTCATCTCATCTGCGGTCAACACTTATAGAATATCTACCGACTTAGCTACCTATCTGGATTTGGTCAAAGTTACATATTGTCCCCTCTCAGCTGGGTATAAATAGGCTCATCGCCTATTAACCAAGGTAAGCCATCTATGACTAAATAGAGCAATCTCTTACTAAAAACAGACTCTCCATTTTCTATTTTTCCACTCAAGCTTAATACTAATATGATCGTCGGAGGAATCACCAGAGAATCCAACTCCGGTCATCTAACATACTACGGTTTTGCAAGACTCTCATTCTACCAAGGAATTGACCACCAGAAGGGATGAAGGGACCCCTAACATTTTTGACATCGATCCTAAACCTCGCTGTTGTTCGCGATTAGCCTCTAATCCCGCTGTTGAACCCTCAGACATCAACACATGGAATTATCTTTGATTGTCAATTTATACATAAATTACATTTAAATTGCTTTTAATCGCAATCAACCACCTGGGCTCACTTTTAAGTCGAGTTCTTTCGGTTTGTTGTAATAATTACTTGTGGTTGATTGCAACAGAAAACCCTTTAAAGGTGGTGTATGTATAAATTAATAATCAGTTGATAAATTTTTAACAAAATTATCGCCATTATTCTGTATATTTCTCCCAAATTAAGAAATAAAATTAATAGAGTCAGTTATACACTTCAGGAAGCGTACACCGATCTTTATAAGCACATTTGTGATGCTACATTTAAATAGGTGTAATTATGGTGGTTTTGTGAGAAAATCTTTAATAGTTCATGATAATTTTTAATTGAAACTACTGCACTATAGAAATCAGTTGTCTCTTTAAGTCACTGTTGATTGAAAAGCCATGACTCATGATCATGATGCTACTATACACTGCTAAAACATCTGTGGATATTGGGAAATGATTTTTTTTTTCATGCTAAAGAATGGCATATGCTCTCTTTCCTTCATTCCTCTTTATCCAAATTGGAATCTTTGTTTCTCCTTCTCACAGAGACATTCTTTAAGAACCGAAAAAGATGAGATCTTTCTCATCCTTATCTTTTGTTTACTCCT
>JBAKGM010000365.1:40440943-40454372 GCA_037177215.1 Asparagus racemosus | reverse complement strand
GAAATTAAATAAGTATATAAGCCTGACTAGAATCTTTATATCCATTGATAAATTAAGATTTAGTAAGAGGTAAGCATTTGCAGAATCTTGTAAATGGTTTCACGCATAATCACAATTATTTTGGATACTCTTTTAAGTGTTATTCCTCCTTGTGACCACAACCTTTTTACTAGGTTATAATGGTTTTCTTTAAGGTTAGATAAAAATGCTTTGTGGGTTTGTATCTTTTATTGTACCTAAATCTTAATTTCCCCCTATTAGCAACTTAACATATTGCAACCCTCCCTATTTGCTAACTAAAGATATTCTGAAGTTTCAATGATTCATCCTTCCTAAATGTTGGATATGATTAAATTGTATTTAGATCTTCTCTAATTAGGTGGTAATTGGAGAGTCTCCAATCCCTCAAAATATTACCGTACAATCCAAATTTAATTAGATGGTAATTGGAGAGCTTTCAAAAGTTATTCCATAACAGAAAACCTCTTTATGCATATATCTATTATCTACCATACAAAGCTAACTTAAGTAGTTGCAAATATACATACAAGAACACAAAAGGTTTCACGTGCATCCCCATGAACGTAAGAATCTTGAAACATAAAAGAGAGCAGGAGATAATGAAATTTTGGATAGAGACATAAATGAAAATAAACACGTCACTATATTATCGGAAACTACATAAGAACAAGCAGGCTTCTGCATGGCATAATTAAAGCGCTCACGCATGGCAAAGCTGAAGGCTCTCTGTCAATTATCAGGCACTAGAACTAACATTTTCTCTCTCCTTTTTTTTTTTCTTTTCTTCTCCTTCATCATCATCTTTCTCATCTCTGCGAAAACACTTGCCTTTGACAGCAGTGAACATTTCATGAAAAATCTTCGCTTTGATCTTTCTCCTGCCCACAAGAGGATCTCCACTTGGTTTCTTCTCAAACTGAGAAAGTGGGCAAATTGTTTCCATTGTGATTAGTTTCTTGAGTACTGAAGTAGGAGAAAGAGTAGGATTGAGTGATGAGAGTTTGGGAGATGAGGAGATATAAAGACTCAAGTAGGGGTCCTCCCTTTAAAAATAATTATACTTTTGAGAGACAGACAAAACCCTAACCCTAAGCGTCAATGGCGGATCTACCTATACCCCACTTTGGTCAAGGAGAGAGATAAGACCCTACCCCACATAGAACTATGGGTCAACGGCACTTAAAACACGTTGTAGTTTTCTGCAAAATCCCGTTCATATCAATAAACATAAAAAAAATAAACACAAATTAATCTTACTATTTGATGGCCATGTACACCCTTGCATGAATGTGTTATAACATTGAAAGCATAAGATTCAGACAAGGTGACTATTCCTAGTGAAACGTTCCAAGGGAAAATTCTTTTTTTTCCCCCTTTAAAAGAAAGGGAAAATTCAAATTTGTCCCATCTGTAAGTTATGTGGATCACATTGATTTTTGAGTGCATATTAGGGTTGTGATAACTAGAATCAGACGATCTGCAATTTGTTTAGTTGTGACTTGAGCAATGAAAAGTCTGAGAATTCTAGTTCACGAATCACTTGGATTTCCTCTCCTGAGCCGAAATGTTGAAATGATATTTCCGGAGATATTACCATTTACCAAACACTTTCAGTCTACACCATAAGGACACGTCTCCTATAATTTCCCTCTTTAAATCATATAATTTACTATATCTCTCAGAAAGAAAAGAGGAGAAAAAGGAAAACAAAAAAAAGAAAGCTGGAAGCGTTTTCTTCAAACTCAAGGTGTTTTTGCGTGTCCCAAACTAAATTGTTCTGAATTTTCTTCCTTTGTTTTCAACAGGCGAGAAAGGCAAATTCGATGAGTTGGTTGAGGACAAGGGCGTGAAGATATTGATTGAGCCAAAGGCCTTGATGCGTGCAATTGGAACTAAGATGGATTTTGTGGATGATCCCTTGAAGTAATCATTTTCGTTGAAAAAATCCACCTACCAAGTGTTTAATTTCACTACTCTTTTTTTCCTGACCAGTATCTCAGTGATTCAATCTCACCACTGACACATTACCTTCTCAGTGAATCCTTCATGACTACAAATAACGATCAAAATGCAAGTAAATCTGGCGGTTCATAGGATTTTGAAGAACAACAATCACATTACGTTCCCCTTAAGCCATCCGCTTCAGCTGTTTTTTTTTTTTTTTTTTTTCCTTCCAATTTTCTTGTAAATATTTGCTGACTCCGAGCTTGATGATCTACAGAATCCTTTTGAGGGGAATTTAGTTAATAAGGAGCTCCTGAAAGCATCGAAACTGAACTGTTCTTGTTATTTCGTATGTACCCAGCTGTTTACCCTAGTGATATTTTGATGTAAAAAGCATGACTTCAAATTTTGAGAAGAATGTGTCTATTGTGCAGAACAGAAGAACAGCTTTTGAGGGATCTTACTTGGAGGCAAAAAGTCGATATGTTTGGCTTATATCTTGTGCACACAGCTTTATACCGCTGGAGTTTTTGATGAGAGAATAAGATTCTGTAATGTGATACGCCATTATTTAGACTCAGGGTTGTTGGCTCATTTGGTGTGTGAACTATGATCACTGACTTGCTCATTTGATCACTGACCTATCACCTGGATTTTATGAGGGCAGAGATGTAAGTAGACAATTGACAGCACCAAAATGCCAAGGCTCCTGTAAGTCACTTTCCAGCCCAGTTATTAAGTGAGAAGTTTTTACAGAAGAGTAGTGCCCTGAATCTTTTTTAAGTCAAGTCAAAAGAGAACGGTTGCATACAAGCAGGCACCATAATAACCCAGTCTCCATCCTCCCAAAGCACAATTGGTGCCTTGGCGAGGCACGGGGATCCCCAAGCCGAAGCCCGAATTTGATCCCTGACCCCTATCAAGTAAATCCCGGGTGTGTGGGGATCCCACCGCCCATTCCCACACTCCATGTTAGGCAGACGGGGTCGAACCAGAGACCAGGGGGCTATTGGAATTATTATAACTACGTCCCCAAGCCGCCACGTGTGCTACTCTGTTGGGTAAAATTGGCGATTTCTGGATTCGAACAAACTCTGAAACTAGAGCAAGGAAGGACTTGAGCTACCACCTTATATATATGAATTGTTTTTTTCCCTTCTCTTGTGTTCTGTAGCATTCTTCTAGAAAGTGTTTGATTGGGGTTAAACAATATTCTGAGTAATTTTCTTAATTTTTAAGCTGTTATTATTTGAACAAGAGCAAGGGCTTACCTCATAAAAGAAACTTTAAAGAATGAAGTTGGAGCGCTCAGTTCTTGTGTTGAAAAGAACTGAAAAGGTCGAGGAATCAAAGGTTAACCACGTATAGACGTACACTGGATAATCTTTTTCTTCAATAAATTATACTTAAAAAAAAGGTCTACGCATTCAGAATGCCATGACAATTGCAACCGTTTATTCCATTATATAATCGTATTCTTTTGCAACTGCAGTTGTAGAAAAGAACCCGAACAACTTGCTACAAAGGAAATCGCAATTCTAAAGAAAAGGGATATCTTTTTGCAACTGTGGTTGCATTACAAAAAAAAAAAAAACTAATCGTTGTAAAGAAACAAACAGATGCAATTGCAGTTGCAGTTTTTTCGCAAACCAAATAATTGACCCCTAGTACTCAACATATCAGTCACCAAATGAGCAGGAGGTTGCTGGCGAAGCCAAAGCAGATTTTCTCTCTCGCTTGCAGTTCTTCGGAGCCATCGCTCCGATCACCATTTCGACTATCCGGCCTTTAACCCGGCCTCTTTTTGGCGGCAAACGCTTCCCTTCACTCTTAGGCCTGTGGGCATCAGCTCTCACTGCTGTTGATTTTTCTGTAATGCACATTGAAGATCTTTTGTACGTGTGGCTCTACAGAGTCACAGGAGTTTTTGGAGAGGGTTTGTGTTTGAAGCAAAGGGAAATAAAATGGACGGTGGCTTTATAGGCAATCAACGTCAAAATAAAATATAATAAAATAAAAGCAGGTTTGGTGGCTAAGCACTAGTATCAACTGCAGTGTGGAGCAGATCTCTACAAGATCTATCAAGTTGTAATTAAATTTTGGGTTAGTTGTGAATAGGCACCTTGTGCTATAGCCAACTTGCAGATAGACCCCTATACTTCTATTGTTGCAGGTAGGCTCCCTAGAGTTCCAACTCTCCTAGTTTGCACATTTAAGTTTGCTCTATGTAATTGTTATGCAAGTTTACAATAAGTAAATCAGTTTATGCAGTTCATACGTTTCATTTTATAAAGCCCAAGTTTAACGTGAAACTGGCGGAGTTGAGAATCCCGGCGTCTATCTGCAACAATAGAAGTAAGGGGGGGGTCTATCTGCAATTAACCCATTAAAATTTCATTGTAGTTTAAGTGCACCAGGAAGTGTGACGAGTGCTTTCCTTTTCTCCTAGGTTTCATATTCAAACATTTATTTTTCTTTTTTTTTTATTTTTTTTTATTTTTTGATTCTCCAACTATCTATTAAGCCCCTTCTCTTTCACCCTTTTGGCAATAAACTTATGTAGATTATGAAACCAAGTACACGTGCCAACTACTTAGAAACAGAGAATCAAATCAGAGTTAAAAGAAGAAAAAGATAATTGACAGGAAATGTGATGTTGCTATGTGTCCAACCAAATCTTTTAGAACTTAGAGGCTGGAAGCAAGATGAGTCAACTCGGTCTTCAGTCTAAAACACGCTGACACTTGGAAAGAACCTTTCAAACCCTAGAGAATGGAACTGGACAGTATTTGACGCAGAAGCATCTGTTCCTTAAGTGGGTATGCAACAAATATTCAGTTGAAAGAATAATTTGCCAAAGCTTGACGTGTTTGCATAATACATATAAAGCTAAAAAATTCCTCGAAATGAACTGGGATTATGCTACTTTGACTTGAAACTGTGATGTGTAGAGAAGCACGCTGCATTCGGAAGTTTCTATGACACTGAGAAAACGATGAACCATCCCATTGATCTCTACTGAGATCCATATAGAAACAATTGATTGATTATCTCTTGAATTTAATACAGAGTGGAAAGTTAAAACACAAAGTGTGTCCTCGTACATATACTCTTTAACTTTTTCATTCATTGAGAGTTATTTTCGACGAAAGATTTCATTTAGACTACACTAATTATAACAGACTCTTAGAGCTCCACCTACCAACCAGATTTTAACTTGCGTATCTGTTACTTTTATCACCTTCCAGCCACATCCTGTAGGTTCACAAGTAATTGAGTTAAATTTAAACAATTAATGGATTTCAAAACCTGGTGCTACTAACTCCCAGACAACTCTCTTATTGAAAGTATACTTATCCACGCAGCAGTTATCCCCAGCTTGGCTAGGACACATGATCACGCTCGAGACAAATATCATACATTTTGCTGGTTGCGTTATGGTTTAGTAACAATACAGTATATTGATCCCAAAATCATATAAATTTTTATGATGTACGAGTTCAGAATATCCCCAATATAATAAATTGCTCCCTAGGAAGTGTGGACTCAAATTTTTTTATGTTGACATTATCTTTTATCTCTAAGTGAAGAGACGTAATCTCAGAAAGTGTTCTATTCAGCTTTTTCACTCTATCTGATCCTTATAGTGGAATGTAACTGTCTATATTATGTTTTAATCCCTTTCTTCCAGACTTTTCGTTAGTCCGGACATAGTTTGAAGAATCATATCTTGACTGTATAAATTTAAATATAATTTAAATTTGATGACAAATCAGATAAATTTCCCAACTGCTAATCAACCTTATAGGATCAGTGCCGTACTCTCTTTAGACGATTTGAATGAAAAAGAACCTGGAGGAAAATGTTGAACACTCCAAAAGCCAGCATATCAGCTTCCAGTAAGGAAGTTCCTCTTATCTAGGCAAAGCTCCACGAAGTTTCCTGAAAAAAGGTTTATTAAGATCTCTCATCACGAACTTCCAATTTTACAAACAACCTTTTGAGAACCTGGGAGAAGATGTTCAGGGGATTTATAAAGCAAAGAAATTAGATATAGAAGTATAGAACATACATGAAAAGGAAGAGAAGATGAGGGAGAAGGACAATAGTAAGAGATAAACAAAAGGATTAAAAGACGAAACAGACTAAAATAGATTTCTGAATCATGGGGTCATGCTTGTCTAAATTGGTCATCTACGCCAGTGTAAGGTCATAATAGAAAGATTATGATAGCACAATCAGCTTCTATCGGTATATGTACATGAATAACAACACAAGCTCTTCATAAGTTTCCTTAATTTTCAGAATTTAAAATCGAACAGAACTGAATCAAACGAATCACGCTATGCAACACATCATTCGCTATATAAACTGATTCTCGCTTTGCAGGAGCTCAGCATTGTATCAAAATGACAACATAACCAAATCAAATTACCAACAACAACAGCAACAACTTACATGATCAAATCAGCACTACGCCTCATCCTCCAACTTCTTCACATACGCCTTGAGCACCATCACCACATCCCTTGCTGGTGCTTGTAGCGTGCTAACCAACCCCAATGCAGGCCCTTGCACTGCCCCAAGCAGCTTCGCATAAATCTCCGCTCTGCTTGGCATTGTCTCGAGCACCTTGAACTCATCCGGCCCATAAAACCTCCCTTCAAAAACTGCCCCTGTAAAATCGTTATCCTCCAATTTCCTCTCTTTCTGAAATGCCCTGTAACCATAAGGGTTGAAGCAAGACAAATAGTTGGTTAATTGCTCATCTAACTATCTGGTTATGTTTGATTGGATGGTTCATGTAATAGTAAATAAATAAGCTGTATCACTCTGTTCATAAAAAAAAAATAGAATCTAAGCTCGTGCACTTACAACTTGCATAATTACATATGATATATTAGGGTTATTTGCAATGAAACTCCTCCGAGGTTTCACCAATTTTAACATTAATACCTGAATTTCTATTTTGACTTTGATACCTCAAAGTGCAAAAGCGTTGAGTTTAGTTTTGTTCAGGAATATTAACAGAGAAAAGCGAATGAGAACAAAACTTCTTCTCAAATTTCAGTTTTTTAAGCTCAGCACAAGTAAGTAACAGAGTTAGGGCTTTAGGGGGTATCACATTGTCAAACTAACGTCAATTTGAAAACTCTGGGTTTATCAAATTGTCTATATAGAACCACAGATTATCAAAAAGTTGAAACTTTTCATATTATTCGATTCGAATACCTGTAGGGTTTGAGAGACTCAGGGATCTCCTCACTCTTGACAAACATCCAAGCATTCATCCCCTTCATGCAAGGCTTCAGCGCCTCCCACTGGGTCCCCTCAATGGCTTTGCCGACGAGCGTGTTCTTGGCGACGAGGAGGGTCACAGACTCAGGGAGAGATCGCCGGAGGTCCTGGAGCTGCTTGACGGTGAGGCCCTTGTATCTGATTCCGGCGATGAGGTGGCAGTTCTCTAGGTTTTCTTTCACCGTGGAGACTGTTTCCTCCTTCTTTGTGCGGCTGATGGCGGAGCGTATCGTTAGGGTTTTGGATTTGGGGTTTTTGAGGTGGAAAGCTGGGTTTTTTAGGGTTAGGGTTTGGGGAGAGGAGGGAATTGAGAGGAGAGAGGTCTCCATTTTGAGAGAGATGAGGTTGAAGAGGGGAAAGAGAGCGGGGGATTGGGAAACAATGAACAAGTAATACATCACCTTATCCTTTTCCGTACAAGGGCATTTTCGGCATGTAAAACTTCAAGTTTAAAAGATGCAAGTTCTTTTCCTTATTTCCTCACTTAATGCGTTAAGTTTATGGTTCGACGAGGGAACTCCCCCACGATCTTTATGCACTGCCTCGAGTTAATCGAAGGAATTAATTTCATGTGGATACTTTCCAAGGAAGTCGAATATTCGAATGAATTATCATGTGGATACTCTTTAAGAAAGTCGAATATGAGACATTGATCAGCTACCCATTGGCAACTTTACCAACTCAATTACCCCTCTTGAGTATCACCATGGAGTTTTCTGCAGGATAAAATGTTCAATGATTTGTTAATTAGCAAAAAATTAGTAATCTAGGGAGAAAATAGAAACTTCATAGCAGTTTTGTTAAGTTTATAATTTTCTTTTGTTAAAAAAGAACTTTTAGATTTTATGTAGAGAAAAGTAAGCAATTTTGGAGAGCTGTCGCTCAAGGAGAAAGTATTTCTTATAGAAAGAAAGGCCTCATCAAGCAAAGAAGAAGAAGAAGAAAATCCTCTAAATTAAGAGCTCATTGCCTAAAACATTTTGGTTGATATTCCATTTGCACGCATGGATCATAATTTCAACCATCTAGTTACCACACAAAAATATACCAAAAGAGACATTATCATTCTCTTCACTGCGGGAGCTGTTGATGAACAACCAAGGTAAAGTTGAACGTCGATGTTCCAACGATAAGATCAAGCTCCCACCTTAGAAAGTGTAGAGCAAATACAATAGTTTCTAGCCAAAAGGAGATGCTTACATATGCAGCTAGGCTTTTACACCGAATCATCACAAAAGTCACCAAGTTAGCTTAAATATGCTTGGAAAATATCGACTCCACGACCCCTTGAGCTATGGGATGATATGTATCGCGAGCCTCCGCGAAAATCCTTTTCGCTATCATCTTCTCTTCTTCTTTAGTTCCCTGAACTAGAGCAGTATATAAAGGCCGAAGGTACTTCATCCTTCCAACTTGCTTCAGGGTCTTCTCAACCTCACCAAAATACTGCTTACATCCAGATGTGATAGCTAGCTGAAGAAATGCAACCTTAACCTCGTAGTCCCTGCTTTCTGCTAGATGATATCGAGCATCTAGAGAAGCAAGCTGCATACAGAAGAAAATAAAAAGATGTCGAATTATGATTATATTGATATAGAATTCTGATTGCATTGATATTTTAACTGTTTGTACTGAATTCTTTAAAGCACCTTAAATAAATTGGCTGGTGAATACTGAAAACTACTGTATCCATAAACTACCCTAAGAAATAAGCGGCAAAAACTAGGTGATGGAAATGAGAATGTTGGCAATGCATCGAAAGAACTGCTAAGCAAAACGAAAAAGGTACAGAATATGAAGAAAGGTGAAGCAAAAAAGCCTTCGTGCTGGGATCCAATCCACAATCTCCATGAACGACAAAAAAACATCTTGAAAATAAAGAACTTATTGGTTCATATAACGAACAGTTGAAATAAAATTATCGTGCTAATGTTGGAGGCACTTAGCTAGGACACCATCAAAGAGAACATGAATTCATCACCAGGACATCACTAAAGAGGACACGAATTCACCAGCAGGGAGTACTGCAAGTCAAGCAGCAGTCACCATGTGGTTAGAGTTTTCACTGTGCCAGAAGATGCTTCCGAAAGCAATAGACCATTGCTAACTTCAGAGTTTTCACTCCTTATCTCTTAATTACTGTCATGAATAAAGTTTGTTATACAGTAATAGGTTATAAAATTGATGCATCCTATTTCCAGATATCATGAGTAATCTATCTTAAATTATTAATGAAGACTAAGTCGTGAAGGGCAACGATGCACTGGTCATCATAAAAGAAAATACATCCACTCGTAGTAAGCTGCATCTTAAACGGAAATAGATGATTGGGAGAATGGTGTACATTGATAGATAAATCTATTGCTAAGGTGATCTCTAGTTATATCAATAATAAATCCCTGTTGTAAAATAATGTATAGCTAGAAAACAGAGCCATTTCACATAATATCATCCTTGAAGGGAAGAGCTCACCTGAGAAGGATCAAGAGATTTAGGAAGATTCTCCAAGTAGAGCTCCCACTCTTGTCCATGCCAATCTGCCACCTCATCCTCCCTTGGCATTTTTCCAAGCTTAAATTCATTTGCCAAAGAAACGATCTTTGTATATAGTATGGATTCTGGCTCAACTGCATCAGGAGGGATCCCTGTACCCTCGACCCACAGCTTAAGATCGATCTGATTCTCTATTCCAGGAACGTTTGCCACCAAAAACTCAAGAAATGTGTCCGTGTCTATTGATTGAAACTTAAAGGTTGCAATGTACTTCTTTATAAACTCATCAAATGCTGGTCGACCAATCTATATGATATACGTAGAGTGATTAATTTACGTGACATTATCAAAGCAAAAAAGGAGAATAGTCAGTTTCTACCTGGCGTTCAATCCGCCAGAGAAATTGAAACCCTTTCTCATATGGCACTTGAGAATAAACATCATCAGGATCCACTCCCTGCTGATTCTGCTTCAGCTTTGTGAACTCCATATTATCCTTAAACCTCTCCATCTCGTCATTCAAACCCCTCCATCCAATCCCAATACTAAGAGCCGCCCGTTCCTTTCCTTGCACTGCCTCGACAATTCTCCTCTCTGCATATGTCGTGAAACCCTGTAATTTCAAAATCACATACCAGAAGGCATAATTTCATTAATTTATTCATCTGAAGAATAGATAGATGGACTATATGAAATAAATACAATGTATTGAATCGAATCACTTGTTGAGAATAGTTTTGCAGCCCCTTGCAAGACTTTAACTCATAAACTTCCATGTTTGTGAACAAAATTTCTTCATAGGGTACATTAGAGTAATAGGATTGTAGAAGGTTGCTTCTTTGTAAATACAATGAAGCAACTTATAAATAAAATAAATATATCTACCTCATTGAGCCAGAAATGCTCATTAGTCTTGTTTGTAATAAGGTTTCCTGTCCAGCTATGAGCGAGCTCATGAGCTACCACCTGCATAGGCACAGAATGAGAATAATCCATCAAGATTAAAATTAAAGTTACAGTTCAACAAATAATAAAATAAGTAAAAAAATCACAAGTAAGATAGAAATGTTTCCAGGTACGAAAGATTCTAAAAGACAATGCAATTAATTTTTTTTAAATACAATTCTTTCTTAACAGAAGAAATCACTCCAATCAAGCACAATAATAATTCTGATCTAAATACACCATAAAATGTTTTCCAACAGTTATTTACTTCAGAAACGTTCATGAAAGAAATGACTTACTCAAAACTATTTTCCTGTGAAAGGAAAAAAGATTGATACTAAGCTCTTGTAGCAACAATGCTTTGCCAAATATTCAGAAACAATTAAAAATGTTTACTTTAATACGGGAAAAAAACAAAAAAGAACCATGAAGTAACAAAATATTACAACTCAAGGACAACTGCTGCCAGTAATTAATCTGTCAAATGTAACAATCTTACAAGGAAAATTCTGTGTATCAATCTCTATAAATTTCAAAAGCTTGTGAATGGAATGTCCAATTGAAATAAATCCTCAATATCGCTAATAAAACTAACCGAGAACATTCATACTAGAATAAACATAAAAAAGTATATCGTCTCAGTATCTTTAGCCGACAAACAAGACCAACACCAATCAACATTTACGCAAAGTTAAACTAAACATATATAGTTCTCAAATGCATATCCTAAATATTCAAACCTATACCTGAGCTCCGGTGGCATCCCCTTTGATCACTGTTGGTGTCAAGAAAACCATCCTCGGATTCTCCATCCCTCCATAAGGAAAGCTCGGTGGCAACACCAACAAATCAAACCTCTCCCAGTCATACGGCCCAAACAACCCCTCCCCAACCCTAATCATCTCCTCCGTCCCCTCAAACTCCCTCGCTGCCGCCTCCAACACCTCCCCTCCTCCCTCCGCGTAAACCCTCGTCCTCGGCCCCACCTCCTTCTCCCCAATCACCCCCGCCGCAAACGCAAACAAATAACTCGGTATCGGCTGCTCCATCACAAACTCCTCCACAACCCTTCCCGCAGCACACCACATCTCGTCACCGCACGCGCCGCGCTGCTCACCTGTTGGATTAGGGGTAGAACTGAACCCAATAAATAACAAATAGCGTGCTGACTGCTTGCCTTAGCTATGCGGTCATATTCGATTAGGTGGTTCATTTCACAACGAACAAATAATTTTTAAGTATTCGACTCATAAATGAGCAGAATCCAACCATATGTATATTCAATTTGATTGCCTAGAAAATATCCGTTTAAATTTTTTCCCATTTTTACTTAAGTTCTACATCAATTTTAGTGACTTAAAAGAGCCCCGCGTCAGTTTCTAACTAAACATTTAAATTATAGATCTATACAAGCTATTTTAAAAGAAATAATGGGTATCAGGCGACGGCTCATTTTGCTAATTTGATGAATGAGCTACCTAGAGAGAGAGATAGCCATGCGAGATAACGCCCGGCCTAGTAAAGTCAACATCAAAAGGCATGGACCTCACACCTCCATCTCTTAGTAGCTCATTTAGCAAAATGAGCCCGCCAGCTCGTACCCATACCCATCAATCCCTGTTTTAAATTAAAACAAATCAAAATTACGTAGGGAAAGTGTAAGTATTTCCTTCAACCAAATAAAAACAAGCGTTGATATTCGGTAAATGTTACCGGCGATGGGGTGGCGGCGGCGGAGCTTGGCGGCGGACATAACAGCGGACAGGGGGTCCGGGAGGTTAAGCATCGCCGAGTAGCGGATCCTGGCGGCCGGGGTGTCCTGGCAGGGGAAGACGGACCTGGCGTGAATGGCCTGGCACTGGGTGTACACGAACGGGTGGGCCTTGGAGGCCGTCTGCGAGGGGCCCAGCCACTGGAGGGCGGAAGAGGCGGGGGAGGTGGCGAAGGTGAGCAGGAAGGAGGAGGCGTGGGTTAGGGTTAGGGTTAGGGTTTGGGTTTGGGTTTGGGCTTGGGCTTGGGTTTGGGGGGAGAGGGAGAAGGGGATCGGGGAGAGGGTGGAGGGGTCGAGGGCGGAGGCCAGGGTCAGGGAGCGGACGTCGAGGGTGAGGTCGCCGGAGAAGGGGGAGGAGAGGGTGTAGAGGGCGGAGGAGTGGAGGGATGACGTCGGGAAGGAGAAGTAGAAGGAGAAGGCGACGTGGGTCGTCAGCGGGTGGGCGGAGTCCGTGCACGAGTGCGGGTCGACGGGCGCCATTGTTTAGGGTTTGGTCTGGGGTCCTGAGGAGGGTGAAGGAGGAGGGAGGGCGTTTTATTCTGTTTACTTTGTTCTGGTGGATGTGGGCCCCGATCGGTTACCCTTTTGAAGTGATTAATGTGGGCCCGGGTCAGTTACTTAGCAGAGTAGGGAAAGTATCACGAGGGTTTAGTGCCGTTTTGGTAAGATGCACTACTGTTTAAATGAGACCTCAAATCTATTAAATATGACCCTCGAAAACTCCCAAATAAGGGTTAATGGCACTTAAATACCATAAAGTTTCACCAGTTTGGCACTTAAATACTATAAGTTGTAAAAAGTAGCACTAAAATACCACAAGTTGTCCACCGTTTAAAAACTGCTAACGGAGTTAATTTTTGGGCGCTGTGACGAAAATGCCCTCGCCTTACTTTATTACCCAAAACGGTTAAAAGCTGATTAAAAAACTCAAATCTCCATCAATTTACTGAAGGAGGC
>JBAKGM010000365.1:40421856-40434980 GCA_037177215.1 Asparagus racemosus | reverse complement strand
AGACAGTAAATAACGCAATCAATGAGGTCAACAACTACTGAAAAAAACCACGTGAGATGCACATGGGAATATTCTTTGGAATATTCTAACATTTAAGTAACGGATGGTAGTAACGTGCCACTGTTATAAAATTTAAGGTATTTTAGTGCTACTTTTTACAATTTATGGTACTTAAGTGCCAAACTGGTGAAACTTTATGGTATTTAAGTGCCATTAACCCCCCCAAATAAATTAACAAAGATTTGGAACTCCAATGCAATAAAAATCAAGTTATCATGTTGAGAGGGGGGGGGGAAATTTTGCATTCATTCTTTTCATTTACAAAATATTATTTGGATGATACAAAGTACAAAATATTATTGAAGTACAAAATATTATTGAAGTAAACAATTAAAACTAAGTGTTAAGAGAATAGAAAATCCAATTTCTTTCCCCTCTCGTTAAAGTTAAAATGTTGATGCGACGCGAACAACTTTCACTTGCGAAACAGAAGGTAATGTCACTTGCCAATTTTCAATTCACTTTTCATTTTGAAAAAAACCGCTGCAAATTACATATGGGCATTATCTGACATGGATTTGAGTAATAAATGCATAAGATCCAGTTGATTCAGTGTATTTATACAAAATCAACTTGATCTAAGATATAGCGGCAGATAACCTTTGATCTCAACGGCTCATCTTTATTGGCTTCTTCTTACACCAAGTCCTTATTAGTATACAACCAAACAATGACTTATCAACTCATATACCGTTTATATGACAAATTACAATGAATATTAATGCACAGATGCAGCTCTACTAGGATTTTGGACCGATGACACAACCAGCAAACTTAGCTTTTCCCCGCGATCTTCATGGGCCATTGGCATTAACAGGAATCAGCACGGCACAAGATGAGTCGAAGATAAAGAAACATGATGATTTGAGTTGATACGTTCACTTAACTCCATCAAAGCTCCACCTTCTCAAATTCGTGGTGCCCGTTCGTATGCTTGTCGCCTGGAGCTGGAAGGTCCTGGCTCTCACCGTTAGAGGTCTTCACTTCAACGTTCTCCTCATTATTGCTCGGTTTTCCCTGCAATTTAGTGAAATGGTTTCAACTAGTGAATAAACGAATCACTCGGGATCTCATGCCAATTACAATATGAATATCATTTCTTGAAGCGGGAAAAAGGCTCGATTTCTTGAAAAGTAGCTGCTGTAATATGACTGTATTTAAGGCTTTACTTAAATTAGTAATAGCGATAATCAACTGGTACATAGCCAGTCAGATCATTATGCGTTCATAGATCAGCTCTTCAATCTGTGAAGAGAGTGCAGAAAGCAGACACTCGACAATGCACCTGGGTTCTTTTATCTGCTGGTGAGGTTCACTCTTGGTCGTAGTTGCTTTGCTCCGAAGTCAGGCACCAAATTTTAGAGAGTTGATAATAGGTTGGCGACCAGCAATTAAAACTGTATAGATTAATTTGGAACTTTACAGACTTTGGCTCCAGTTTAGAGAAGAAATATGGAGATCCTGCAGTCATGAGTTCTACTGGATATTGCATACAAGTTGAAGGGAACTGGCATTACAATATATCAAAATTTCTTTTTGTTCCACTAGCTTGATCTGAATTCTCTGTTTCGCTCATGATTGTGTTCATTCTGTAATAATAGGCCAACTGAACAATGTATATTTCAACATTATATAAGATATTAATAAATAAGAGGTTACCTTATTCTTATCTCGCCACCCGAGTCCAAATGGCATAGAAAGCAAGCCTACTTTTCTGGCAGGGAAATCTTGAGATGGATCATGATTGTATCTTGCTAGTTGATTATCCGCGGAAGGAGTTCTATAAAAAAATAATCACAGTCATGAGGCAAATAAAAAGTTACATATTTACAGATAAATTGTGAGTGAGAATGTTTTTCAGTGGAGGAAGTACATTAAAAAAACACGATCAGAACAGTAAAAACAAGTGTTGTTTAGTATCAGCTGAGGGTCGGGAGTTAACGCAGTAATAATGGAAGTCTCGAACTTGATTGTTTCATGTTTCAAATTGGAATAAAATATCACGACAAATTGTGAAACATTACAAATGATCCAGCAACGAACACAACAGATCTAATTATGCATAGATTTGTAGGTATGAGACAATCAGCTAGCTTGATACCTTGGAGATTGTAACTTGTCTTGGCTAGATTGATACTGCAGAGTAGCTTCTAACATAGATTCTGCCATTATTGCTCTCTTCTCCATTTTCGCAAGTAAAGACATGGCTTCTTCATACTTTTCCTGCACGCATCTGATAAGGTTGGGTAATGCAGACAAAATATATTGCTTCCAAGTTCTAGCTAGAAAGTACACTTTCTTGAACACAAACCTATTCTAATGTCCACAGCCGAGAAAAGCAAATTACAGAGTAAATAAACAATAATGATGCAAAATATCAAAGGTGAGAAAGAACCTGGAAAACATGAGCAGAATATTTCTGGGCAGCAGCTTCTTGTTCCGCAAATATCCGAGCATCTTCAGTCACTTTCTGCTCTTGTTCTACTCGCATTAGAACCTATAATAGTTATAAGAGAATTTTATCAAATGTATATACTCCTATGGAGCATCAAGATAAACAAAACAATAGATATAAACAAAGTCAAGCAAAAAAACCACCTGAAGCATTGCATGCTCTTGTTCCTGCTTGTCTTTAAGAACTTGCTGCAACTCTGATACTTCTTGCTCTAATTCCTCCACCTATCAGAAAATAGTGCAAGAAAAGAAGCTTAAGAAAAACGAAGGATTAACATGCACAGGCTAAAGGCACAGAAGTTCAAAAAGAAGTTTTCCTACATATAACTGCTTTTCATGTCCATTCTATTATTATTGACACAAAAATCCATTTAGTTAAGGGCTCGTGTATTTTCAACTTTGTACAAAAGCATAGATTCAGAGCAGCTACAAAAGGCCACGAGCCATTAGTCTTTCTACAAGGCTTATGTATACGTATCTATGTATGCATACATGCATGCATGTCTGTAGTGTGTGTGTGTGTGTGCGTGCGCGCATACGTAAGTGTGCACGTGCGCTCGAGATGAAGGGAGGGAGGGAGGGGTGGCAACTCATTTTTCTACATGAACAACCAAGAGATACCACATAACACTGAAAACACACACGCACAGGCAAACGCCAGCCACACACACGCACGCACAGTCACACACACATGTATGTTTGTATAGTAGACGAGAAACATTAATTAATCATGTGAAGATCACATATCTGGTTCCAACTCATTTATCAAGAGAGTAATTTGAGTCAATTTAATTATGATCCACAAGGACCACAACTGATTACACCTGACAAAAAGTCAACTTCAGGTCAGGTACGGGTCCAGCATCAGATTTTTTTACCACAAAATGCCATATAGATGATAAAGATTGAAGATCTATTAACTCAATACTGCAACATGAAAATAGCCCTACAAAGTGAAGCTTTAGAAACTTGTCTCTCTGCTGCGAGATTTACAACTCTCTTCGGTTCTACAACATCAAATGACAGTCTGCATTTCATGGATTTCTCATTCACCAATGTATAAAGGTAGAGTGCAGGACTTGATTCTGATGATTACAATATACTGCATTTTGTATAGTCATCACTTGGACATTAAGTTGAAAAACCCAGCAACTTCCTCTGCAACTAAAGTGGAGTGACTGAACTATTCTGAAATATACACATATGAAGAATAGCAGGGAGGACATAATTTATGAAGAGGTGGAAGTTGAGTTACAATCTGCTAGGTAGGAGATGTGGTTGAAGCTTTGGGAATTTAGTCGGTGTTTTAACATAAGAAGATTCAATCTGCTTTTACCAACGTAGGAACTTCGGTAGGAAATCCAGTGGGAAAACAAATGGTATAAGTCTGATGAATTACATTCATTTGGGCATCTGTAGGTTCAGAACTTATTTGTTCAGACTCTACTTATAGGTCCCTAAAAGAACCAGGTTATTTCAATACGTATTAAATT
This sequence comes from Asparagus racemosus, assembly GCA_037177215.1. Taxonomy (NCBI): domain Eukaryota; kingdom Viridiplantae; phylum Streptophyta; class Magnoliopsida; order Asparagales; family Asparagaceae; genus Asparagus; species Asparagus racemosus. The sequence continues at coordinate 40,430,973 of JBAKGM010000365.1, read as the reverse complement.
ATTAAAAATTTAGGTATAGCACTGAAATCCCATGACCCAGCAACAATTGAAAAAATGAACAAGGATCAAAACAAAAGAAATCTAAGATTCCAAGAATGAAAAAGCTGGTGCAGATTCAAAACCAGTTTAGTCCTTGAAGATCAAATCAAAGAGTATCTTCCATTTCACTATATACCTGTCTGATGTTGAATGTGGAAAGAAACTGGGTAAAAATTCAGGATCTTCACACTATTTCTTGAAGCTTAGAAAAGTAATCATTAAATCAGCTAGCAATTGCCAAATAGATTGTGTAAACGTGCTTCCAGGACAGTTAAGGAAAAAAGAAGCATGTCGCAAGACACAATAGTTGCCTATACTCCGCATAGTTGAGACTGCAGATATATATACCTTAGCACTCAAAAGGCGTCTATTGTCCTGCTTGACCATCTCCATCAATGCTGTCTCCAGCTCTTCAGCTCTGAGGTAAAAGAAAACACATGAATAACCACTTAAACTAAGAAGGGTGTGAGGTAAGTGCAAAATCAAGAGCTGAGAATAGGGATAACAATTTTTTGTAGGTTATTGTTAGAGGGGAATTATTTATAATATCCCACAGCCCAGGCATAACTTCCAATATCACAAAAAGATGCACGTATGTGCCAGCATAGAAAGTAAATCAAACAAACTGAATAAGAACAAGTAATAGATTATCCTTTTTATCCGAAAGGACACATAAGACTGAGCCTCAAATAAACATGAAGTATCAATGTTTTGAATATGTTTTCCAATGGATATTGTAAGTCGCAGCCAATGTAGAATATTTCACTCTTTGAATTTATCACACAATTCTCACCGTGAGAGTAAAACATAGCTTCCTGTAGAATGGCTTCCCACTTTACTCACCTTAAGTCTATATATGTATGTGTTTGTGTGAATTGTGGAATAATGCAATATAATACTCGGATGTAGGTGCATATGCATTTTTGTAACTATCCACGAAGCAGATGCTCGTTCCCTTCTAAGATAATTCATATTTAGTCAACCAACATTAAATGACAGAGCAACATCCAACCTGAGAAGGGCTGATCTTTTCTCCTCCAGCAATCTGCATAACTCAACCTTCAACCATGTCACCTGAATTTAGGAAAAGAAAACAAAAACATCAATTACTGATCACATCTGAGCTGGCTGATCCTTGGTCTTCAAGTGCTTCAAACAAATAAAGGAGTTCAATTTTTACCATCTGGAAACAATCAATGATAAAACAGAGACATAATAGTGTACACTAATTCTAACACTACGATTTGCTTGAGCTCATCGAGCGCTTGATTTTACTTTGATTTGTTGTGAGCACCATACTGTGCCTGAGTTCTAGGCAGATGGACGAGGCTTGAAGAGCTATTTAAGCTTATCCACAATGATAGATGACTTGATCAATGAGTGTGTTTCCTTGTCCACTGTGGAGATACCTCCATCTAGACTTTCCTTCAGGATAAAATACAGCATAACCATCGGTAACAAGAAACAGCCTAACCTATCAATCTCTATGTTTGATACTGTGACAAATATAACAACTTAGATGCTACCTATCAATGACCTCCATCTTGGCAGACCATATTCCTTATCTATTTTAACTTGCCTCAGGCATTCACATAATACTGATTAAGTAGGCCTCATTGGATTATGTATTCAGTGATGATTTACTACCACAGACTTATTGCTTTTAATAGACAAAAATGATAAAACTACAATAAAGTTAAGTAAGAAGATTGCCTGTTCTTTGAAATCAGGTTCAGAATCTGACTCCCCATTAGTCGTTAGATTACTGAGAAAACCATCAATATTTGCAGAATCAATCTCCGTTTGATCCAGGTCCCTATTTAGCTGGCTCTCACCTGAGCCATCTGTTGAGTTCGCTTCTGTGAGTATTGAACCTGCGCCATGTTTAAAACTATAAAGCTTTGAACCAAGACCCTGAGAGTCCTTCCAGGCACGAAGTCCTTTGGACCTCTCCTCCAAAGCAGCTAAAACTGCTGGTCTGTGTTTCTTTCTCAAATCCTGAAGTCTGAGTTCATTTACAGCTTGATATCCCATGCAAGCTGTCAAAACAAGCTGACTACTGTCAAAAGTTGAACCAGCAAGGGACTGCAATAAGGTAACTGCATCTCCAGCATCTTTTGTAGTCACTAACGCAGGCCCTATAATTAAAAATCAGTCATAAAGTTAGAATAAAAGTTTTAACATATAATGCTCAAGGACTAAGAAAAGAAAGGAAGCTTCTGTTTATTGTGTATGAAAATCAGAAACTAGAAGCAAGAAACTACTACCATAAAACTCCATTAAGGCAAGAGCTGTACGGAATAGCATGACCCTGTTTCCATCAAAGAGTAGCACATCCCACACGCGAAGAACTGAAATAAGTCGAGTATTATAACAAGGATATCGCTACTACCCGCCTTGAACTTTGCAACAACAAAGCATGGACATTCTGTCATAAGATAAACAGAAACTAGAGGCTTACCACTTTCCCAAGGAAGTGTATTCACAAATATGGAAAGGAACCAGGGTCCAGTGACCCATGCAACCTGCACGCCTAGGTAGTCCAGATGATTCACTGAAACAAAAAAAGAATAACCGAGACATGTATAAATTCACACAGTAATTAATAAGTTCTACATGCATCTTCAACTAGTATATACACCATCACCCACCAAGTTTCGGAAATCGCTCACGCACTAACTCCTCCAAAGCAAGCTGATCCACCTGCACAAATATACCTTAAGTATTTGCCCCAAAAACTGCATGATATTCAAAAATCTTTACCATCACAGAAAGCAGACAATAGAAAGTGGAAGATGGTTACTTGATTCACTCCAAACAACAAAGATATACAGCAAATACATTACCTGAGATTCAATCATTTCCTCAGAATAGTACCCATCAAAGTAATCATCAATAATACCCGCTAAAGCCCTGACAAGTTTCATATAATTAGAATCAGTAAGTTTGACTCCTACCATTATTCGTACAAGAAAAATGTTTGCTATACTTAGTAAGTTATATATACAACAGTCAAATAATCATGATCCTTCACATTCAAAGGATATTTGTTGAGGCTTTAAGGAAGAACTGACAGGGGAACCTACCAAAATGCATTTTCCTCAGGCATCAGCAATAGTAATAGTCCTGCGAAAAAATTCATGGCCTGCAAAACCCAGAAAAAAAAATTAAATGGAAATTATAACAATAGACAATGTTTTGGGTTTAAAACTTAAAGTTCACAGGTAAAACATAATATTTATCCACTATACGAGTACAGGGAGAGAAGGTGGTATGAGTATCAATTCCCCTACCAATATCCACTGTTCACTGTACGAGTATCAATGCTGACTCCTAAAATAAAATGTCAAACAGGTTTATCAGTAGAAACCACCTGTAATTCATGGACACTATTCAATGAAGAGCTAGAAACATAGCTCAGACACATGCTTCTGAAACAAACTTTTAACTGTCACTTATGGGTTTACATTTGTTCAATCAATTCTCATGATACCTAAAAAGGATCTATTTATCCAAAAATTCACTCTCAAACAATATAATATGTTAACAGAAAAGTATCGGATCATGATTGCAGTGTGTGTGCGTGTGCGTGTGTGCCTACTGCAAAGTAGATTCAAGTACCTGGCAGTAACCAACTGATGGATTATGTCGAGCATATGCAGTAAGCAATCGTCTTAAAGCATTTCTTCCATCCTCGTCTAAAGCAGGATGTCCTGGGAACGTTCTGGGTAAATCCTGCAAAAGGCAAAAGAAAACATGCCACTTTGATGACACTATCTCAACTAGTAATTCTGGGATTTCGCGACATGATAAATACTGAAAACTAGGCTTCAAAGTTCGCACATAAAACAACCTTCTCAATCTGCCCCTTCCATTTTTCAGGTGCACACTTCTCAGATCTTTTGGGTCCATCGTCAGTGCTATTTAAAGGAGAAGCATCAGAATCCTTGTCATCACCAATATCACTTTCTGGATTTAGCAGGTTGCTATAGTACCCTTCTACTCTTCGCGCTCCAATACCCAAAAAGGCTTGCCATAGCTGCACCAAAGACATACATAACTAGGTAGCCATAACAGAAGCATAAAAGAAGTTGCATTAAGTTCACAAAACAGCACTAGATTCACCTCTCCTCTCAGAGCCATTGGCAAACCCCCATGAACTAAACATTCCACCTCTTCTTTCCATGGTGACGATGGTTGAGGAGCAGCATGTTGACTAGAGGCATTAGTGCTATCAGCAGAAGTCGCTTCCTGATTAGGATCCGATCTTTCCACATCATAGAACTCATCATCAGAGTCTTCAGAGTGCTTTGCTTCTTCAATTGAAGCAAGATGATTAGCATTTACACCTAGATCCTCACTGCTTTTTGCGGAATCCTTAGCATTCTTGACACGGGAACTCATCATCTGTTCAATGGAAGAAAGAGAGGACCTAATCTGAGACCATAACTGAATTTTATGGGTTTTCGCCCCTTTTTCCACAGTTTCCTCATCGGATTTCTCTTTGTCCTTCTGATCACCATTGTCTTCTGACTGTGTAACCAAACTCTCCTCGATACATTGTTTTCCATTAGACTCAGCTTGCCTTTCCAGAAAGTTTTTCCACCGATCCGATCTCTCTCCTTCTTCCTCCTGAATTACATACAGCACACAAATAAGTCATAAAAGCAGTATTATATCTGTTTCTAAAATGAAAAGAAATTGAAGCATTGCCTTGTAGATATTTGCATACTCTCTATATGTCTGCAAATGCTGCGGTCGGACAGCAAACCCATATGCATCCCTGGTCAAACTCTCAACAATAAGCACCAACTAACATATGCAAAATAAAAATAAAAATAAAAATTTCAAATGAAGCACTCCAGTCAATATGGACTCAGCAGCAGATTCTAAAAACAAAGAAATCAGTCAGCTCCCAACCTTTTTAAAAGATAACATGCAGATTCTGTGATGCTAAAAATATTAGCTAAACATTGCCTCATCAATTACACGATTATAAAACATAGAAATTAATCGGTGTCTCCTAACAAGAGACACTAATTACTACACAAAACAGTCTTCATAAGGACTAGGAAGGTAAAACAGTGGAGATCCAGTAATGCATCCCACTGATTAGCAGGATCCTAACTCAATCAAACATAGTCGATAGACTAAACCCTAGAGTCTGCTATTATCTTAAATTCATGCCAATCAACCAAATCCTAGTTTTTCAGTAAATAACCCAATAAATAGATAAAATCAAATCTCTAGATCAAGTCTAATAAATACTAGCTTCAGTCACCTCATCATTTAAAGGAATCGTCACAAAATTTAAAATTTAAATAAATTGCTCTCTCCAAAAAAGAGGCATCAATCAATTACTAACCAAGACAATCCCCATACAAGCTACAGTAGCTAAAAGTCGCATCTTCAGTAACGAAGTCCACTAAATTACCAAGATCCAACTGCAATCAGCCTAAACTAACGAAAACAAACCCTAGATTCCGATTAGCTAAACCCTAGGACAACATCGCTACGACAGCTAAAAAGTCTGAGCTTTTAGTAACGAATCCCGCTCATTACCAAGAATCAACTGCAATCAGCCCCTAAATAATCGAATGATCAGATCCGATCAAAGATGCGGATCCTAAACCTAGATCCGCCGGCGAGGGAGAAAGCTAGAGATCGGCCTCGATCTGAAATCGGCCAGATCCTAGCAAACTACATTGCGAGATTCAGGCGAAAAGGCCACAAAATGGGGGTTTAAATCGCAAAAAAAAAAAAGAAGGCGGGTCTTTGACCGGCTGACCTCTTGTGCTCGAACGTGAAATGGGGGAGACTCATCCCCTTCATTCTCTCTCCTCCGATATTTGGGAAATCTGATAATCTTTCGGTGGGATTTTGGTATTTATAGGTGGGGGGGAGTGGATTGCGGTGGCAGCGAGCGCACGTGAGAGGGGGGCGGGCGGCGGCGGCGGCGGCGGGAAGATCGGAGTTAAGGAAGGGAAGCGTGCATGGCGGAAGTGCGAGAGAGTGAGGGGAGGGGGGGATGAGAGAGAAGGAGACGGGATTGGCGTCGATTATTCGAAGGGCGATTTGCGTTTTGAGCCTTGGCGAGACTATTTTATTGCAAGAAATTAGTTGATCCGCAATTTGATATTTTAATCTAAAGATTTATAAGTAGATGGGGGTTAGTAGTCGGTGAAAATTGACAGGTTTGTGGTGTTTTATTAGGGCGTGTTTGGTTCGTAGGAAACCTCGTAATCGGAAATTAAACCCCTAAATGCGTGTTATATATTTTTTTTTTTATTTTGTGAAAGCTCATAAAAATTTGTCAGGAATCCTCTTAAAATTGTTAGGATAGCTCAAAAATATCATCTCCATATGAAAAGGAAGTATCCTACTATTTATGGAAATGAACCAAACGGTCCCTTGATTGCATCCCCTGAACGCTGATCTTAAAACGTTATTCAATTCATTGCAATGAAAAAAGCTTCTAATTGTAACCTAGGTGTGTGCAGACTAATGGCTCGAATGGACACTACAGGTGAACACTGAAGTGTGTGATGTAACAAGCAAGAACCGCTGTTTCGCTGATCTAGAGGAAACTTTGATATTAAGTGTTAATATTGACAAGATTTAAAATGACCATCCTATAGTTAAAATTGTCGAGGATTGAGTAGAGCATGGAGTTTGGATCCAAATCCTCTCTCTAGTGAGGTAATAATTGGAAAGGATTAACGTACCCTAATCAGTATCATCCGTTCAACTTCAAAGTGTCCGATAAAAGTCACATAGGATTTTCACAATTATATTATATTAAATCCGCTGCTACCTTAGAAAACACTATTATGAAAGTTTCAACTGCGATAATAGAAATCTTACATTACACTATCTTATCTCTTGAAATTAGAATGTATGATATACTTTTTCCAATTATCACCTAATTACAGAGATTCTGAATGCGTAGACTTGAGTCTCACGTGTGGCACTGTAGTCTATTTTTCTAAGTCAAAAGGAGAATCAATAATAAAAATGTTTAAAGATGGTTTCTAGTAAAATTCGCTTTCAATTATATAGAAATAAATACGTGATTTTCCTTCTTATTTCCGGGGAAAGATTTCGCCGGTGCCGGCACCAGGGCGTTCGACCCAGCGTGTCATGGGGCCCGCTTTTGTTGACCGAGTGAAAAGGTGGGGGTACGGCGTCCGCAAAAGTTAACGCATGGAAAAAAAAAAAGGGGGGGATTTACTTCATTGGACTGACTGATTAAGACTTCACGCGGGGCCCACCAAAGTTTAGCCTACGTGGAATCATTTAGTTGGACCTGTTTCGCTGTTTGGTGGTCTGTGCAATACGTCGTGGGATCGCGCCAAGCAGGTGGCAGTAGATGGCAGTAATTTGGATTTATCCGATGTGGGATTAATCCGATGATCCACCGGTTTTGTCGGCACGCGTGGGCTTGGGCTATTGAGAGGGAATTATTAGGACACCATGCTTGCTTAGTGAGCAGGGTGATTTTGAGACGAAGTTAATTGTAGTGGAGTGAGATTAATGGCGTCTATTATTCTCATTGATTGCTTAGTAATCATAGTCTGTGTTTGAATATTTAGTTTGCGTGTTGCTTCGAGTATTATTTATTATGTTATATATGTTGGCAAATTGATAATATAATTTTTATATATAACTATTTACAATAAAATTCAGGCACACTTTTTTTTACTTCTGTCTTTAGAGTGAATTTCTAAATCAGTTAACAAAATAATATAACAATTAGCAATAACATAGAGCCATAAAAGATATATATTAGTGAAATATCAGATAAAGGTTAAATTCATCATCTGCAAAAAAAAGATATAAAAATAATTTTTTCAAGGTTAAAAAATTTTAGTTCAGCTTGCACAGTGGATAAGGGCAAAGAAATTTACTATAACGTATAGATTATGTTTAAATTTAAAAATAACTACAGCATGAATAGTATTCAGAGGGAAAAATCAGTTCAGCGGAACAGCAGATATAAGGCAACAAATATACCATAGCATGAACGGTGACTTTAACTCTGAAGCACACTGTAGCAAGAATAGTGGTCACTGTAGCATGAATGAGGTTTTACTTTTAAGTTAGAAGTATAGAGATATATAGTATTTTAGTCTGTATTAAGCACGAACTTACTGCTATATTATGATCTTACATTCTTTCTTCGATTTTTCACGTACGCACAAACCCTGCCAAATGCACGAGCATCCCTCTCTGTTCGATTCCCGTACATAACTCCCTGTTCGAGATACGACCATACACACTATGCACACCATCTAAATGAACACCTCCCTGTTTCGACCTCACGCTTACGGAAAGACTCTCTCGAACGCATTTACCGCTTTCAATACCTATCTAATAGTATTTGAGCTCGTTCAAGGCACGGTCGTACCTCCCTATTTTGATATCTCACTTGTAAAAAGAATCTCAAAAACACATATTTAAGTTCCAATACTATTACAAAATTCAATGCATTTGAAATTCACGATTTGACAAATAAATTCAAATATTCATAAAGTTCCTCATATTTTTTTAGCCCGTCGAGGCACAGTCATACCTCTCTGATTTAAGCACTTGTTAGTTTTATTAAAAATAGGTGCATACGGGAATCGAACCCAGGCCCCCAATGAGGAAGCGATACGGCTTTGCTATGTGACCTATTGGACCACCCAAAAAATAACACTTTTTTAAATGTTTGATATGAAAACGACAATAAGAATGCTAATCTCAAGATTTGAATAAGATTTCATATCGTTATATAATGATATCTTAATTAATTGTAAAACTTCTATAAGACAAATATTTTTATTGAAGAAATTTTCAAAATAGCCCCAAACCAATCTTTTTTAAAAAAAATTCGACCCGATTCAAGTTTTATTACAAAAATCGACCCACTTTTGGTTAATCATGGTACTAATTAGTCAGGGTTGACAACCCCGACTAATTAGTTGTGTATTAGCCGCTGCAAATCTCTCCCCACTCCTTACCGTCGCTACTTATTAGGCTATTAATTAGTCGGGGTTGTCAACCCCGACTAATTAGTACCGCAATTAACCAAAAGTG
>JBAKGM010000365.1:40375758-40421756 GCA_037177215.1 Asparagus racemosus | reverse complement strand
TATATAGTCATTAATATTTAGGTAAAGATATCATATACGTATACTTGAGGCTTTGCTCGCACCGATCAAATTTTCTATATTTGTTCTCACACTTGCAAAAATCAAAAGAAATTTCCTTCCTCTTGGAAAAACCAGCGTAAAGACCTTCATTTTTTTTTAAAAAAATCAACAGAAATTCCTGGCTCTCGAAAAAAAAGAAAAAGAAAAAGGAAAACGCCTTACACTTGAAAAATCAACATAAATACTCTCCCTTTACAATTCGACTGCGTCACGCCCCCACATTTTGTTTCACGTGCGCATCTCGCTCAGCGAAATAGTGGATGGAATTTGGTTGGGCTCCGGATCCGGACCTTGATCCGAATCCATTTGCAACTACCCGATCCACATCACGTAGCGGGTCCAACGTACTTCCTCGCCCTTTAACCCTCTCTCTCTCGCTCTCTCTCTCTCTCCAAAAACGATGCCAATCTCAACCTCCAAAAATCTCCACCCTCCTTTAATTTCTCTCTCTAGACCGCGACCCTTCACCCAGTCTCAATTCTCCCCCAACCCTAGAATTAAAAATCTCAGCTTTCCCTCGAACCCCCCTATGATTGCGGGTCGGGTCGGAATCGAGCCGTCTCTCTCGCCCGTTCCCATGGGCAGTGATTCCAAGAGGAGAAGAGGGATCATCAGATCGGCCGCCGGCGACGGCATCGACGCGTCGGCGAGGCTGATGACGCTGCCGACGGTGCTGACGCTGGGCCGGGTCGCCGCCGTGCCGCTCCTCGTGAGCAGTAGGTCTAGTTTGATCCCTTCTGCTATCTAGGGGTTTCAATTTGATGCGTTGGTGCTTTTTAGATCTTATACTGCTTTAAAAGAAGAGATTTTGTTGGGGCATTCGCGTGAAATTCCCCATTTTCGTTGGTTAAAGAGAAATTCTTGAAAATGTGTGGTTAAAGAGAAATTCTTGAAAATGTGGAAATAGTTTGGACAGAATTCAGGAGTGCATGCTATACACATCTTTCATGCTTCGATACTAGTTGTTAAAGAGTAACCCGAATCAATTCGAGCTCCTGCGGCTCCATTGCATGGTGGATTTTTAGAAAAGAGGAAATTTTTTGATGAATTTGTGATATTCATCAATAATCTGAGATTAATAAGCATATTGTTTGGTGCGTAAGTTGATTCATTTTGCCATTGATCGACAAAATTGTTTGCGACTTTTATTAAATAACTTGTGAATTCCATGACTCTAGCACCATGAATTTTGTGTGATCCGGCGGTCACGTAAGATAACTTCTCAAAGAAAACATCCTCAGAGGAGGAAAGTCGAATGTTAGAAAGCTTCTTCGTAATTATTTAATTTTCTCGAGCTTCGCCCTTTATCTTTTTTGCTAAATTAAGAAGAGAAAATAGTGTCATAGCATCGCACACTTCAACTTTGTCGATTAAGTTTCCATATGACAGTTAGACCTGGGCTTGCACTTTTCAGTTTCAGAAAAAAAAAAAAATTGACGTGATTATTCTAAGAATTAGATTTGTTTGTTGTGGTTGCCAATCCTATTATGAATTTTTTCCCCTTCCATCTTCTTCAATATATGCAAACGGTGAATAGTGGGAAATGATTGTTTCCTACAAATCCCTTATGCTATACTTGTCTTGTACCCAAGAATTATCTTCCATGCATCTGTTATGCCTAGGTGATGCATGATGATTATTTTTTTAAGTAACTAAATTTAGATGGCTTTTTATCTAAAGATAATGTTTGCACTTCCAAGGCTGACATGCACATTTTTTTCCTCAATAGCTTTTTACCATAATGGTTGGTGGGCAACAACTGCTACTACCGGAATTTTTATTGCTGCAGCAATAACAGACTGGCTTGATGGCTATCTTGCTAGAAAGGTGTGTAATTTTAGCGTTTTAATGTGCCATTCATATAGGAAAATGCATCCCATTCCAATTTACATTAAATTATCATGACGTGATTTTTTTCCCCATTTCAGATGCAGTTAGGAACAGTTTTTGGAGCATTTTTAGACCCTGTAGCTGATAAGGTCTTCTCTTTCTCTTATTCAGCTATATAGGCTTTCATCTAAGTCCCATAGTAATCCAATAGTTTCATCTAAGTTTCATAGTAGCTCACATGAACTTTTATGATGATTGAACGCAGCTAATGGTTGCTGCCACATTAATATTGTTATGCACTAAGCCTGTGGAAGTCTCTGTGTTCGGACAAGTGGATTGGCTTTTGACTGCACCTTCAATTGCTATCATTGGTAGAGAGGTGAACGCTAACTCCTAAACATTCTTCAATTTAACTTGGTAGAAAGGTTGGAAAATTTTCTTGTTCCATTCAGCTTAATTGAGGGGTCATCGAGTCAATGTTCATCTTTCATAGAGATTACTCAATACAGCAACAAATGTAAAGGGGCAACAATGGCCTACTTTCTGGCAGTACAAACAAGTATTCTCTACTTTGTAGATAGAAGTTATGTTGTTATATAATAGGAATGACGCATTCAGAAAATATCTTTAGGATGCTTTTGCCATGTGAAAACAGTAAATGGGTTAATAGAAAGGGTAAATTAGTAAGGGAGTGATCGGCAATGATCATCCATATTTTAAAGTAATGCTTTGAAATGCTGCTTTTGTGCTCAAAGATAAAGCATGGTGCCTACTGGATTATGATAACTCTCTTTTCTTTAAGGGCCTTTCTCTATAGTAATATTGTTATTTTTTTTATCATGCGATAACATATGCTTTTATGTCCTCGTAGATAACTATGTCAGCAGTTAGGGAGTGGGCGGCATCCCAGGATGCTGAACTTCTCAAGGTCAATGTTCTTAAGCTCTCAAATTACTAGTGAATTCATTTTTCTAGTCTCCTTCTAAGTACCGAGAATTAATATCTGGTTGCAGGCTGTGGCAGTAAACAACTTAGGAAAGTGGAAAACAGCAACACAGATGACTGCATTGACTATCCTTTTGGCTACCAGAGACCCCAGGTTCAAAAACCATTTCATCTGAATGTAGATTATCCTAGGCTTTATATGACAATAATGAGTATCAAGTGACCTATGAGGGGATTCTCTCATATTCTGGCTGAACATTGGCCACGTGTTGAGGGTCGAGGTAAGCAATTAAGAAAGAGCCCATTTTATTCACTTGGTAGACGCTCAAACTCAGCCGTGTGAGTGCATATGACAGAATCCCCTCATAATGTCATGTAATACTCATTATTCTCTGCTTTATATTTAGGTATATCTATTATATTCGATCTTATTTATGCTATTGAATCTGCAGTCTAGCAGGGCCCACTCTTTTAGTTGCTTCTGGTGTTGTATTGCTGTACATTTCTGCTGCTCTTGCCCTGTGGTCGCTGGCGGTGTACATGAGGAAAATATCGGGAGTGTTGCTTAACTAGCTGTATTCGATAAATAAAACTGACCAAAGACGTCTTGTGATTTTGGTCTAATTCATCACTCTTTTGGAAAGCCGACTCATGGAGCGATGAAGATGAAAAGAACATCGTTTGTCGTTGTTCTTGGAGAAGCTCTTCTGAAGGATGTTAGCCATTGTTTTGTGGCGACTTAGGGTTAGCTGAGTTTCGCTTGAAAATTTGAAGCTATCTGACCTTTGAATTTAGGATGAGAGATGCCCGGTGTCTGTCCCTCATTTTGGGGAAATTCTGTAAGGATACTAAAGTTTTGGATGTTTGTTTGGTTTCTAGGAAGTAGTTGCTATAGTTAGATATACAGAAACCACATAGTGGTGTATATTCAAGACATAAGTTGTGAAACCTTGCACTATATAAAAGCACATTTATTATGAAGAGTTTTGTTCTTTTTAGCTCTTTTACTTTTTGGACGATGACTTAATTGGGAAGAAAACTTGTCTGACAAAAGAATTGAAAAAGAAATTCTGTTTGCAACTTTGTATTTGTAAAATTAAGCATCTTTTGTAAAGATGCTGGCTCCTTACGCATTGACACGCTGAAACTTTATTTATAACTAGTGGAGCGTTAAAGTAACAATGTTTCTGATGAGGGATTTAACTCGTAGGCTTAGCATGGATCAGCTTTGTGATTCTGACTTGAACTTCAGCGCTAGCATTGTTAAATCTTTTCTTCAGCGTAATTATTTACTGAAACTCACTGGAGTTCACAAAATCGTGGGAGTACAAATGGAAGAGGATATATCTGGAAGAAAATAAGAACATCATGAAAATATTTCACCACCATTAACCACCTAGAATTGAGAGATATTTGAGCATAAATTTTCTAAACGCCTGTTGATCATTACACAAAAGACAGTTTACCATCATAACAATTTTACATCCAGACGATCTCCTGCAGCACTCAGAATATTAGTATATCGACAGAACTTATTTCTTATCAAGAAAAATGCCAGCAAAAGTCGGGATTTTAAATCACACATGACAACCCACGCAAACCTCGAACATGAGATAACTCATATCATCAGTTACGAAATATATTGGATGTTACAGATCCCATTGCTGTGTTCATTCAACCGTTTAAACCAGCAAAAACTAACTCTGAATCACTAATACATCCTCAGAAAAACATGTAAGTTCCAGTTCGTGATCATCTATTACATGTCCTGGTCAACTTCATTTGCAACGCTAAGCTCCAGATGTTAGTCTAGAACTAAACCTGGCACACAATGGACGCGAGAGCTCAGAAAATGGCTATAATTGGAGAAGCAAAGCATAATTTCGAAACAGCATAGTTATAAACTCTGAAAATATCATATACCCTGAAGCCACTCACACAAAAAACGCAGTATCATCCACAGAGACTTTCAACCAAACTGAGCACTGCAGAGTTAGGCCTCTTCTTTGGTCTCAGCAACCTCTCCTTTCTGATTACAATGGAAAAGGTAACCAATGATGACAAGAAATTTTTTTGGGATATAGAATGAATTGCATTGCAACTTAATACAATAGAAAGACAAATCCTTACCAGTTCAGAATTAGCTTGTTCACTGGCTTCAGATGCCGCATTAGGTGTTCCTGAAAACCTGTACAACATAAAAATTAGCAATGAGGCAATTTTAAAGCCCATAATGGTTGTGAGGCAGGGGTAAAAGAGTGCTACAATACCAACCTCAGGGCTCTTGCCTTTCTCTTTTCTTCTTCTTCTGGAGTAACCGGTATTGGACTTGCTGAAAACCGTTCTAGACGAGCTTTCTTTTTTGATTCTTCTTCAGTTGGTGACTGTCCACTAAGCCCAAACCTGAGAAATGACAAAAGAGGCCTCAAAGCTTTGTCTAATATGAAAATTAGTTTAGTTCACTGAATTTTTTACGATGAAAACAATGATCGACAATTTTGTCAGTGAAGTCCAGTAGGAACCTCTCAGCCCGGGCCTTTCTTTTATCCTCCTCTAGTTTGTGAGAATTATTTTTCTCAGATGAGGCGGATCCAGTACCAAACCTGCTAGCAGATGCATTACCACTCAGTAAGGCTTCGGAAAAATAAAAAATCTTACGTCAAAATTCATATAAGCTCGAGATTATCCACCAAAGCCTAACCAATTATCAAATGAAGTAGTTTTAATTTGAAAATCTTCTAAGTATCGTAGGAAGAGCCTAAGCTTCATCAAGTGCAATAACAATTTTTTTTTTTGGGGGGGGGGGGGGGGGGGGGATTACTACTCCTGTTTGCCCATTTTTTCCTGATGTGATTTAAATACTTACTCATGAGTACAAAACGCACATGTTACACATTTTTCCTACTTACAAGCAGGTAACACCTGTAGCGAATGACTAAACTAACGTGGCAGGGTTGTGGTCAAGAACATCTAAATGAAAGCTTTCCCTGTTATGCCCATCAATTTGTGATGGTGTGACGCACTGCTGAGAATGTTGAATAATAAGTAAATAAATAAAGTTCAGAACAATAAGTAAATAAATAAATTCAAAACTTTGCACTTATTAACAATCAATAACTGGAGTTGGCCTTTCCTACAGAGACAACAATTAATGGATAGATTGGAGCTATGACAGCAACAACAATGGAGAAGAGACAACAAACTACTTAGGGCTGCTTACATCTACCAAAGGTAAGGGCCGATAACTAGGTTTCAGTTTTCACATTGACTACGCAAGAAGGTTTTGTTTCTTGTTTTGTTTCCAGAGGGAAGATATATACATTTAGTCTGTGTTGCATTGATGATTAATACATATAAGCATATCCGTAATTACAATTTTCATTTATGCATGTACTTATATATTATATAGATATTATATGAATTTGTAAATAATACTTTTTATTTCAAATAGATGAAGTAATAATTTAGAATTGCCTACACATCCATTGTTTAATACAAACCTTCTTTTGTACTCCAGTCTGTTTCAATGAAAGCTGACTGATAAAACAGGCTGTAACACCATTAGTCTAGACAAAAAATATGAACAATTCATGTCGATAACCGCCTAAATTGAGTTTTCCTAGCATATTTCAAAGAGACCCCAATGAAATTGAAAGTTGAAGCTATACGAACAGATCAATTTTGGTTGCACCTTGTTCCTTGAGTAGAAATGGTGACCAATGCAGCCCAATTCATTTCTGGGTTCTGCCTATCACAACTAGGAACATGTTCTTCCTACTCTGAGCCTAAAAACTTCAACACTACCAAACATGCAATTTTAACCCACATTGGGGTAACATAACCCCTACAATGAAATTGTTTTAATCAATTAACCGCTTCATGACATTATTTTCATCAATTAACCGCTTCAATTCATGCAACTAGATCATGCCAAATTGTCATTGATGAAATATAATCTAAATAAATGTTTGCCTTAACCAATTGTCTTCTCAAGGCTCAAAGAATCCTTTAAACACCTTTAAAAAAAAATATATGATTGTGGTGGTAGGGTGATAAAGGAAGAGTCCGTAGCCTCATCATCTTTGATTCTATTGGCAACCCTCCTCATCACCATCATCAACACCTCTCTACCCCCTCTATCCTCTGTTGTTCTATTATCTCTTACTCATTATTAGGTTAAATTGTATAACAAACCAAATCTTAAATAAAGGTTTGTTAGGTTTTTACCTCACATTTAGAAACATGAGAATTTCTTTAGACTAAAATATTTTTTGTTATTTTCCTAACTAGTACTTTTTAGACTAAAATATGTTATTTCGTCTGCCCACTTCCTTTCTAGGTCATCTTACCTACATGGTCATGCATTCCCTGATCCCAATAAAAATGTTCATATATTCTTTTAGTTGGGAAAATGTCATGCCCCGAGCTTGCGAGCTTGCAAGCCCATTTGGCGCGATGTAAGTCAGTCATGCCCATTGGCGTGATGTAAGTCAGTCATGTGACCCAACGAGTGCAATACATGGTTTAGCTCAATCTATTACCCAAAATTGACTAGTCAATGTTACACTTGACTTTCAAAAGTGATCATTTAAGCCCTCTTAAACTCTATCAATGTCCTGATGTAGGACTATTAGTGGGGCATCACAATCACTCCACCTTTGCTACACGATGTGCTCATTGCAGCATAACAATTAGCACATCCCAATATCACCACCAGATGATATGGACTCTAGAGGTGACTTCTACAAATTCTAAAGATGGCTCTCACCGCATGTAGTACTTAGTTTGGTACAACATTGACTAAATGCTCTTACACTATTTGTCACGCCTCGGGGCTGTTAGCGCAATGTAAGCCCTCGGATCCACTAAGTGCAACACGTGGTTTGACTCAATCCATTGCTTCAATGATGCACTTGACTCTCAAGAGCTGACGTTTAAACCCTCTTAAATTCTACCTATTTCCCAATCTAGGACTATTAGTGGGTCATCACAATAAAATTACAATGATTTGAGAATTCTAGTCCAATAATCTAAAGACTGATCGGGTAAACTCGTGTGATCATCCAGAGCTAGATGCTCCATAGCGGTACAACCCCTTCTCTACCAAAGCCTAGCCCGTGCACCACCACATAGGGAAGGTCTATAGTAAGCTCGCCCAATAATACTAATAATAATAATAATAATGGAGAAAGTTTTGCGGGAAATGGAAATGAGCATATGAAGGAAATGTAGATTGTTTTTCTTGTGTTATTTGTTTGTTGAATATATTTTTATTGAATAAAAAGTACACGCTAAGAAAATATCATAAAAGAGATGTTTTAGCCTAAAGAAATTCTCACGTTCCTAAACATGAGGAAAAACCTAATAAACCTTTAATTAAGATTTGGTTTGTTATACGGTTTTACCCAACACTCACCACTTGAACATTCATGAGAAATGACGCATCCTCAACAGCAGATGGCCGGTCTATGATCTTGACTTGCTAATTATGGTCAGCTTCCATAAAATAAACATTCCTTCCTCAGATATACCTTCATCAAATCAAACAATGATCTCAACGATTTCCTTCAATAATCCATTAGGTTTCATAATCTCCACCTTTCTCGACATCCTATATATCTAGCATTATAATTCATCATCTAAACTTTGCCCTTTTGAGACCTTTCATTTAATCCATTTGCATGGCCTACACATATATCTAAATTTTTTTTTAAACAATAGTCCTCAAGAAATTTATATTTACACAGTTTTTTTTTATATATCTATCTAACTGAACCCCAAAGAAATCAAAGAAAGGGGATCAAAAACCTCACCGCTCAGCGCGAGAACTGCGCTTCTCCTCTTCAGAGAGCTGAAACGGGACGCCAAACCTCTCAGCGCGTCGCTGCTTCTTCTCGAGATCGGAGATCTCCGTCGACGCCGGCTTCGCGTCCCTCGGGTCTTCGCATCCGCCGCCGTCGCCGCCGGCGGTTTCCGGTGTCCGCTCCGGCTGAGGCGGGAGAGAAGGTGAGGGGGTAGGAGAGGAGGAGTCTTTGGTGGACGGTTCTAGGGTTTTGTCTAGGGTTTCGATTTGGGGTTCTTGATGAGACTCCATGAGATTTGAGAGGAGACGCGAGTGATGAGAGTGTGGGCTTCAAAGAGAGCGGGCTCGGTGCGTGGAGCTTGTTTCTGGTGTTCCGGCGGTACAGGATTAGATATATCCTTTTGTTAAGCCCATCAGCCTTTGGCCCAGTAGTTACTCTCCCGCTATGGGCCCAATAGCGCCCGTGCTACTCATTCTTTGTTTTCTGCATTTTTTTAAAAATAAATGCATAACATAATTTCATCTTTTTTATGTATGTAAGTTGTTTTATATTAAACTTAAGATAATTTTTTTTAATGTTTTGACAATTTGAATGCTTTTAAATAAATAGATATCAATAGTTCAAGAATATTCAAACTAAAAAACAGAGATAAAATTCAAAACTCTTAAGCTCAAATCAATCGCCATGGACTGTTTTATTTATTAGACTAAATATTCCTAAACTTTTAGAGTTATTGCACATAATCCCCGTGAGTTGTTTTTTTTTTCCCTTCTAACTCTTACTTGAAAATTTATGTTCTATCTTCATACTGGCACCATCAGCTCTAACCTGTCACCAGTAACCACAAGATAAAAAATATTAAAAAATTCCTTCACAGTCTCCTAAAAAAAATTTTTTTTATTAGAAAGGAAAAATAGGTAATTTTTAAAGACTAAAAAATTATTTCATCTTTTTTTGACAAGTGCTCGCTGCTTCACGAGATGTTAGAATCGATGGTGCTAATTTAGAGATTAAATGAGAAGTTATCGTGTGGAATTTAGTGAATAAAAATAGTTTATGAGGTTTAGCTTAATTAAAAAGCTTCATAAAGATTTAGTATAATTAAGATACGGGTTTACGGCAACTCCTCAAAAGTTCACTGGGGCTTTGTGTAATTAACCCCGTAACAAAAGTAAACTCATATCTTTGACCAGGTCAACGGAGTAGGCAATCCGTAATTCCTCCTTCCCATAAATGGTAAGTTTAGTATTTACATTTTCACCGGCCGTATAATATTTGTTTCCCCAATTGAAGGCGTACGCGCTTTCACCCACCGGACTTGAAGCGGGCGCAACAAATCGGATTGAACCGGCGGGCCACACGTCCGCGGCAGCCATTTTAGTGCTAACCCCTCCCCTCCCTCGGCTTCTTTTCGATCATCCAAACAAGAGGGAGAAACAAGAGGGAGAAAGATTCGCCGATTCAATAAATTCTCTCTCGCGCGCCTAGGGTTCCCGTCGATCCTCGAGATCTGAGCCGGCTCCGATCCGATTTCGATCGGATTCGGTAGGGTTTCGGTCCTTTTCCGGCGAACTGAGACGGCGGCGGGCGTCAATTTGGGGGGTTCTCTCCAATTCTCCGGCGTTGGAGAGATGGAAATGGCGCCCACTGCAAAGGTAATTGCTGTTTGGTTGATAGCACTTGGGTTAATTCAATTAGTTGACAGTTTGGTGGAGTGAGGGCTGTGAGTTGATTAAAGAAGGGAATTGAAAACTGAAGCTGATGATTTTGGGCAAATCAAGTCTTTTTGGGGTTTGCAATTGTTTTCTAAAGTTGATTTTGCTACTATTTACTGGTGAATGGTTAGTTCAGTTTGAGAGCTTGAAGGTTCTTGTCTGTGAAGCAGAAAAAATGTGGGAAAAAGTGATTAGGTTGGCGTTAGGATTACCTTAACTTGATTGGCTATGAAATTATCGTCTGTCTCTGTAAATATGAGATGTGTTTTGTGGTATAGCTATGCTTTTCCTTGCTTGATTAGTAAAATTGCATGCATGGTTACTAATGGGTGTGAATAAATATTAGCAAACTTGCAAATACGAAATATTTAGATTAGATGACATGGACCGAGCATTGAAGTATGTAGGGTGATTGCTAATCTAATGGAGGAAGTCTTCGACAGAGATGAACACGGAAATATGATTCGGTCAACAGCCACCAAAAGATTGAGATGCAACATTTACGACTGTCGTTGATAGAGTGATAAAGTACAGAGTCTTTTTTGGAAGAGAAGGGAAGGTTTATTTAGTGCGGGAAAGTTGATGCGATAGCCATATAATATATAAATGAAATGGGTGAACATACCGAGTGGATTCTTTTGGTTGTGTACTTTTTCCAAAATAAGGGGATTATGATATGTACTGCTAAGCAACTGTGACGGAATGTGAGTGTTGAAAGAGCTGTACTTGTAAACTCTTCAACCCAGATTAAGATTGGAGCATGAGTGGGTGGTTAGTCGTAAGGAATGCCTTTAAGGAAGATTGCCCAAATCTTTATGGAGCAGTTCCTAGTATTGTTATCATTTTGGTCATTATAATGTTTTTGCCTTTCAAAATTTTGTTTATAAGAAACCTGGTGCTAGAAAAAGCCAGATTGAAGAGTCAGTTTTATCGTGTATTCATTTCATTGCTTGGAATTTGGAGTATTCTTTTCGTTGACTTTATTTGGGACTTTATTTGGGACTTTATTTGGGTTCATTCAAGGTAGTTGCTAGCAGAATCTTTCATTAGAGGACTGCTAAAACTCCAAATGCCTCACTAGAGAATCCCTGTTTTAAATTGCACTCCTGTATTATGTCTACTAATGATCTTCCTTATCACTGGAATGCTTTACCAGCACTCTTAGTTCTCTTCCTGGAATTTGCTAACTGTTGATAAATGTTTAGTTCTTAAATTGCATTTATTGTTTTTGAAATCAGTCCTGATCTCGTGTTCCTGAACGCTTACGACTTTTACTTTCTCTTTTTTAGGTTTGAATTATTAATATCTGTTCATCTTTTCCTCAGGATAAGCTGGCGTACTTCAGAATAAAAGAGCTTAAAGATGTTCTGACACAACTTGGTCTCCCGAAGCAAGGCAAGAAACAGGTCAGCAATTGGAAAGTTCCCTTCTATATTGTTTAATGCATACATATACTTGAGCTACATGCCAATCCTCTTAAGCTCTGGAATAAAGAGTGTAGATTTTATTACCTGGGGGGCTCAAGGAACCATGTTAGCATTAGGGTCTGGAGAGGGGGTCCAAAACATGATGTCAGCTTTAAATCATAGATTCCACTTTCTTGTGAAGGGAAAACTTGTTTAAAGACAATGATTGCACAATTTATTAGTTCTCCGGAGGCCATCATCTTAGTTCCATCTTGTAATAAATTAATGTTCACTTCAATTTTCTCCAATTTGCAGGAACTAGTGGATAAAATTTTATCGTTGCTCTCTGATGAACAAGGTACTACATTGCTGTTTTTCTGTCTGTTCTGTGAAATGAGCATTGCTATTATTAATGCTGTATTATGTTCTATATCTGGATCGTCACATCCAAGCTATGTTCAGAGATTCCTATGAATTGGCATGTCCCTGGTGTGTCTTTATTTCCAAAGTGTTAGTTGGATTCATATTTCTTATATGTTAATAATGTAATTATTGCGACTTGTGGGAACTTGTACTTTGTTTCATATCATTTTAGTTGTCATTATTCTTTGCTCATGTTTGAGCATTATTATAGTCTCATTTATTTGCATTAGTTTCCTATGTTCCTTGTAGTCACTGTAGATATCTAAAGATTTGGTGGATATACAAAAAAAATGTTAACTTCTATTATGTTATCTCATTCTCTAATTAGTTTGATTGTATACAAAAAAATGTTAATTTCTGTAATATCATGTTTGATTGAATTTAGTTTGATTAAGGTTTATTAGTACCCATGTGATTTAATCATAGAATTGGCTGGGCTTTTGAGCTGTGTTCAGGTGCTCGCGGTCATTTACATTTTCAATATTGGCATAAGAGATAAGGAAAAGCAATAAACATGATTTACTTTTTGGGTTCTTCTCTTCTTCTTTTTTTCTGCTTTTTCTTAGATTGTAACTTGATGGCAACCTGTGTTGTGGTTTGATGTATATTTGTAAGTGATTAACTAGTTGCTGTTATCAATTACAATATCTGCTGTCAAACATCAACAACTGTAATTTAAGAATATATAGCTGAACAATTGAAAAAAGCATAATATAAGTTGATGGATTCTTATTATTTCTTTTATCATGGTGAGTTCCGGAGTCAGGTAGCAGTCTCTACAGCATATTGAAGACATAAAGAAAACACATTATTGCATCTAAATATATTATTATTGTTTTCTGAATCTTTGTCGACCAATTTATATATGCTATGTTTACTATTTCCAATCCGAGACCATTTCATGATTATGTTATCTGTGATAAGATCAATGCTTATGACTGCAACAGTGGTATACAGAGTTGACATATCCCACCAATGTTTAAATAGGTTTTGTGGCTAAGAGATACTAGAACATGATGACTTTCCAGTTCATATATCCAAGTATTCTATTGTGCCCAAACATTCTCAGATATGGAATTTTATACTATTCTTCCATCAGAAGGGCTATGTTGCCAGCTCCGACACACTTGTAGTCGTAGTGCATTTTGTTGTGGGAGTATTATCTTTAGGCTGTGAAAATTATGTGTATCCTCACCTATGTTACCTGGGTACTTCTATCTGAAGCCGTACCTGTGCTTGACATGTACCTGTACCTGAAACTTCTTGGGCACTTCTTGAAATATATGCATATGTTAATTCAGGTGTTTGCTCAATTTTATAATACATATTTAATTTAAATACTTGTTACACACTTAATTCGATGTATATCTTACATTTAACATCCACTTCTTGATAATTGTTGAACATGGGTCAGGTTTGATTTTAAAGGCCCATTTGGATATCGAGTTCAAAATGAGCAGTTTTCCAATTTATAATCTACATATATTGAAATATAATAATATTATATGAATTTAATTCTCATAACACGTGTGTGAAACAACGATATTGATCTCATGTAATTATTAATTTTAATACATGTAAATATATGTATACATACATTTATAGCCGTTGCCTATGTCCTCATACACTACCTTTCACAAATTTTCTGTCTTCCGTACCCGTTTCCATGCAACTTAGATCCTCACTGTACAAACACTGTTACATGAAAACATTCATACTCACTAGCATGGACCAGTATGAGATTCTAGTGTAAGTACTCAATATATCCCTGATTGGTGGACTTAGAGATAAAACACTTGTCTTTCACACTGCAAGCAACTCCTAAGATGTTATTATCGTTGTAACACTCACTTAAGTGTGTTTAGTTATGGGGTCTTTACTAGCATTTTCCTTCAAAATTTTAGCATGTTTTAAACCTAGTTTCATCAGAAATGGCCTTGATGTAACGTGTTGGATCCCCGTTGTTGTGTCACACTTCCCTTGTGTATTATGTTGCCTCACACCAGTCGATACTTATCCCATGCCTAATGTCTTTTAATTGTTAGAAGGCAGTGTGTAACTAATAGTGGTAGTCCTCTCAGACTCTAGAGAGGTAACCCTTGCTCATGTTATATATCAGTTAATCATTTACACTAACCTACTGGGATCCACTTACACAAGTTACCTCTAATACCATTTGCAGTGTGATGACCCTGAGACGTTCTTTGTCCTACAACTTTGGATCAACCATACTCATTCCCAAAGTTATCACAATTTCTCCCTGGGAACTTGAAATTATGATTGATATTTGAGTTAGTTGGAACTATTCTTTAACAAAAACTTCGTGGATAGTTAATGTGGATTATCCACTCAGGATTCATGATATTTGCACCCAAGCTTCCCAGATGAAACACATTAACGTGTAGATATTAACTAACAAGTGATGTGAATTAACAAGAGCTCAGCTCAAGCGATATCACTTTTTCCTTCTAGGAGGACGTGGGTTTGAATCCTCCCATCCCTAGTGAACGAGAGCCTTCTAGTGCTGTGGGGGCTTCTTGTTCCATATACAGTAGGAGTTGTTTGTGCCTTCTTGGGAATTCTTCGTGGGAAGTTTTACATCGTAAGTTTGCGGTCCTTTTCCCAGAAAAAGGTGATGTGGGATATTAGAAATGGCCTGACAGTAGCCTCGTATGATATGATGTGGCTCTTAGTTCCATTGTGGAACACATACTCTCCGACACTTCCAACCTCCAGCAACTGGAGTGGGCTTGTGTATGTCCATTACCTCAGACTTATCAAGTGGTCAGCCTCCCTAGTCTTAGTGTTATGTAAGCACACTGCATTATGAAGTCATTTCCCATGTTTACTCCCCTGAAGATTTTAGTTGTCGTTAGAGTATGATACTACATTTGATTTTGTCTTTATAGGTATATTTGCAATTCATTATGTATTGCATGCCTGCCACTCCTAATTAAAAATGCTAGGAAATATAACCCAGAGCTTGTAAACATCTAAATATATCCATTATGATGAGTTTTATACCTTGCAGCAGGTCCAAGGTCACACTCTTGGGCGAAGAAGAATTCGATAGGGAAAGATGGAGTAGCAAAAATAATTGATGACACCTACAGGTAATCTTTCTTTTCAAAAGATTTTTTACTTATTTTGACTTTTATACTTGTTGTGTCGTGTATTGTTTGCTGGAAAGCACTTTTCTATTTCAGTAAGACTATGTGGAGCTGTGTTGTATATTTTACTTCCTTTGGTGCTTGTGCAGAAAAATGCAAGTTCCTGGGGCGACTGATCTAGCCTCAAAAAGTCAAAGCAGCTCAGAAATTAATCAGGTTAAACCTAAAGAAGAAATAAATGATTTGTATCAGGACATGAAGGTTCGCTGCCCCTGTGGTAGTTCTTTGATTACTGACTCAATGATTCAGGTAACATTTCTTACTAATTCTATAGGTATATCATGATTTCACTGTCATTGCTAATTCATAGGTTTTCTATTTATACCTGTTTACATAATTTCTAGGGTATGTGAAATTATAATTTTGATTTATGCAGGAAATTGCATTCAATCTTCCCAAGGAGATATTAGGCATTGCATTGCCCTAGAGACCTAGTATTTATGTGTGGACAATGCCATAATAGCCATTTGTAGCAAATGCTAGTCTTTCTAGTGTTTTTTTTCCTTTCTAAACTGGATATAATTCCATTTCTCTTCAAGAAAAGAAGGGTTTCGTTCAGTTCTTATCGTAATTAAAGTGAGCTGTCATAATTCAAGTTGATTTTCTGAACTACTACAAACACTGTCTTTGCCTTTTGGGTTAATGTTAGATAATCCACTAAATCAAACTATCTCAATTTTCCTATACAAGAAAATGATCAATAGAGCCATTACAGTATTATTGAGATCTTCTTCGCATCAAGATTTTCTCCCTTCTAAGAGAGTGTAGGAGGTCTTCACTTATCACAGTATCACTAGTGAAACTTGTAGTCGGAGTCTGAAATGCAGTGTGGTTCATACTAATTCATACGAGATTTTATCTTTATGTGTGCATTTCTCAATTCACTTTGCATTGTAACCATTGGTGTTTGCTGATTGCAGTGTGAAGATCTGATATGTCATCTTTGGCAACATATTGATTGTGTTATTATACCTGAGAAACCTATGGTGGGTGTTCGCCCTGAAGTTCCACAGTGCTATTACTGTGAAGTTTGCCGACTCAAGAGGGCAGATCCGTATGTCTCATAGACTTGTTTTTTTGGGTGTATCATATACTTTACAGTTACGCTGTTTTCCTTAATAAGTGGACGGCAAATTTTGGTATCTGCTTTTATTGAATGCTGTAAGCTAATCCTCAATCTGGAGTCCATTATTTCTGATTTGATCATCTTTTGTGATTATTCGAAGTTTGCTTATGAGTTTTTCAACTGCTTACGAAATATGCTGTATGTCTGTTATTTATTTTTATTTTTATTTTTTGAGAACTAAGGATGGGATTTCACAATGTGAAATTCCAGCCAGAATTTTCATTCATTCAACAGATGGTTGAATACAAAATAAGAAATAAAAGTATCACATCCCCAACTCTTAAGAGTGTGTACAATATCAGATGTTCAACTATAGCCCATCACCAGTGCAAGTCCCCATCCCATACTACATTTTGAATCAGACAAATTTTTGAATTACACCCTTTAAAAAAAATAATCACCAAAATCGACCTATTCCCAAAATCTTCATCAAAATAGACCTAGTTTCTGCCACACTGGCTGAAAGTAGGTCCATTTTGATAAATATCTTGGGAACTAGGTCGATTTAAAAAAAATTGTAGAGTCTATGGGATTGGGAATCCCGTAGAGTTTAACTCACAATTTAGCTCATACGGGATTGCCAATCCCGCGGAGTTCAGAAACTTGGCGGAGTTCAGAAACTTTTTTTTTGGAGTTTAGAAACTTTTTATTTATTCAAAAACAGACCTAGTTTTGCTGACATGGCTGAAACTAGGTCGATTTTGATACCTATTTGGCAAATAGGTCGAAATTGATAAATGTTTTTTTTGGAAAGGTCTATTTCAAAAATTTGTCCTTATGAAGCCAATATTTTCAAACCATTAACAACTAAGTTTGAACCCAAAAAAAAAAAGGTTTGCACCCATAGTTCATGGAAATGTCAAGTCTAGATCTCATGAAACCTTTTAATCAAATTCATCAAACTAGGAAGTATTTATCAACCAATTAAGCAAGTTTTTTCCTTGCATATAAAAGTACTAAAATATTTGCATAGAGATTTTAAATATATACACGTGGACCACCTTTATGCAAGGTTCCTATCCCGATATTTCTGGACATGCACACATAAGATCTTGACCCGTTTTGCAAGATTATGGAAGTTAATTTTACTACCTGACAGTTGAATCTCAGCCACTGCAGACCTATAAAGGGAAATTTAGAGGTACTCATGAGCCAGACAACATCATAGCCTAGTTTGAAAAGCTTTCTTCCAAACTACATAGCATCAAGAACTCAAATTTATGAGCCATAAAATGGATTCCAATGAAGTTGCCCTTGTGGTTTATATTAAGCGTCACACTAAATAGCACTAGCAGAATTCAAGAACATACGGAGTAAGTAGGCGAAAAAAGATGATGGCAAAGTGCCTTACCATCCCATGTTTTAGTCGTTTTGGTATTTGATTGTTTCATAAATATATTTCTCATGTTCTAATTCTTGTATGCTCATTTTTTCATCTCTCTCAAAGCTGGTTGCATTGGCTCTATGTTTTCTCTATCGTAAACTTATTTTTTCTTCTTTGTTATTGTAATTATGAACATCAGGTTTTGGGTTACTGTGGGACAGCCTTTACATCCTACAAAATTGGTTTCTTCTGGCATTGGACCTGATGGGTGAGTAATGTTCTGGAACAGAAATCTCCATCTTATTCATGTTTGTACTTATTGTTCTACTGAGATAGTTTTCTTTAAATGAGCGCAATTTTTTATCTCATTTGGCTTTATACTTATTGTTCTACTGAGATAGTTTTCTGGAGATGTTTTATTGGTAATATGTTTTCTGCTACAGTTAATTGATGTGACAGTTTTCATAAGCTTGTAAGGTGGTTGCATTTTTTAGTTATATTTGCAATTGAAGGATCATCTGGTCATTGCTTTAGTTGCAAGAAGGTCACTGGTTCACAAGTTTATATTGTTGCAAGACATCTGATGCAACTATTATCTAATTGAGGTTCAGATGAAGTGCATTTGCTGTTGAACGAGGAAATCAGAAATTCAGGATGACATAGTAATCCAGTTGGTTTATCATTGATAAGACTAAATATTGGGCACTGCCCTCTGTCAACTCCTTTCTTGTAAGTTTATATAGGGGTTGTATTGTCTTGATCGTTTAAGGTTATGGTGAATTCTTTTTGCATGTTGTCTATTGTCTTGAGAATTAAGTTAACTGTCGTGCTGACAATTACTTGCATGATCTTTTAGTAAGACTATACTGGGACTGCATTTACTTGTATGATCTTTTAGTAAGCAATAGGTGAATCAAACACCTTTCAAAAAAAGCAAAAGCCTCTTCTGGGATGTATCCAGCCTCCATATCCTGTTTGCTCTTCCCCTTGCAGTTTGTATGTCCTTGTGCGTCTCACTGCCAATTGTCTTTTATTACTTTATTTCTCTAAGTCCACCGTATTACAAAACAAGTTCTTCTTTCAGCATTTCCAGTCTGTAAGGCATGGATTCTTGAGATAACACCAAGAAGGAAATGTGTGGCCATTGTATTGAAATTCAACATGATTATCCGAGTTTTAAAAATAGAAAAAAAAAAATCCTAGGTTGGCCTAACTAGTGTGGGTTCATGTTGTGTAAGTGGACTAGTTTATGCAATATCAGTAATTGATTTGTACTGCACAATACTTATAAGTTTGTTCATTAATGTTTTTATGTAAACTATATTATATGTTGCATCAACTAAGCACAAAATAGTAGGCTGTGAACAGGGTGGTGTTTACTTTTGTTGTATAGGATGTCTAAATTCTAACAAAATCAGTGTCCAAGCTATTTGAATGTTTAGATCATGATCTAAGTGTTGAATCAAGAGTTTGCATGTGCCAAAAGAGAAGTGGCCTGATTCCGTTGAGTACATATATAATTAGCGAAATCAGTGAAGAACTGTTATTATTTTGCTTTTATTTGGGGTATCATTTTTGCATTTAATATAGAAATTTCATTACCCTTTTATCTTCAATTTCTGATATAGTATACACTTTATTTTGTTTTCCAGAGCAAATACAGTACAATGCATGGAGAAAACTTACCCGCTATCAAGAGCTGACAAGGAATTGCTACAAAGAACTGAATATGATCTTCAGGTTCATTTTTCATTCTCATTGAAACTAACTTCATTATCATTAATTAGTCAAAGTTTGCCCCTTTTTTTCTGCTACATGATTCTGGATGAGGATATCAAGTTATGGTTATGAAGGTTTCAATTTATATATGAGGGTGCTGATTTGTTCTTCAAGTCTTAAATTTTATCTTTATCTCTTTTGGAAAATAGATACTTAATTTTTCCAATGCAGTCAAACTTCTGATCTGTTCAATCTAATCTAATATTATCAGATAAAAATAAATGTCATGCCTTCCGTAAGCATCTATGTTGCACGAGTAAGTGCACATGCTTACGTTAGATACTTATGGGCCATTCCAGAAGATTCTAGTTTAAGAATGGCCGTTTAGTAACTTTTTCATCTCAAAATCTTAGCGGACAACAACCTTAAGATTGTAATGATGCATGTTTCTATTATCTGTCATAAGCTAAAATGATCTGTTAATATTTACCAAAATAGATTTCATATTCTTGATTCGATTGAACATCAATGACCTAAGGTAAATTGTTATTAGGGTTACTTATTAGGTTTCAATAGGTTATTCTGTACTGGTTGCAAAAAGGAACTTCATAGATTATAAAGTCGATTATCCTTGTCTGAAGAAAACAAACCACTAATTTTCTTTTTAATATTATAGAGTTTGAATTCTACCTATAATCCATGCAAATAGTTTATGCAGATGTTATCCCTGACCCCTGTTACTGTGAAGGATTCCCACATTTACTGTTGCATTCTCATTCTTCTGCGGTGTTTTTTTATAGGACACTTTTGGTGTTTTTCTTCTGTAAGAATTATTTACTTCATTGAAGAAAATATATTCTCTTTAATCTAGCCATCTTGTTTTATTAAAAAATAAAATAAAATCTCATTTTCATTGTCTGAAGTTTTTGCACCCTATAGTCGATATGATAATCATTTGATCTAAACATATCGAAAGCATCATTCGCTTCTGTCAGAAATCATATTATACTGCTAGAGTTGATTATCATATAATCTACTGGACCAAGACTTAGTCTATCTTGCTATTTTGTTACCATCTACTATAGTCTTTTTATTTACCATATTGGGCTGAAATTACTCTTGCAGGTTTGGTGTATTCTCCTCAATGATAAAGTCCCTTTTAGAATGCAGTGGCCACAACATACTGATCTGCAAGTCAATGGTATAGAAACTATTTTACTGTGGCCACTTATGTATTTTGTACATTTTCATCATACTTTTCTTCAAGGGAAATCACTTCATTTTAAGCCTAATCAAATTGTTCTGTTACTTCTTTTTCTTGTGAATATGCTGTGCTTGTTAGCTAGATCTTTCAGACCATCCCTGGGCTTTAGCACCTGCTGCTTCTTGGACAGTGTTCAGTAATTTAATTTTGTATGTATGCAGTGATGCAAATATTACATGCTTATGGTTTGTTAACTTTTTCATGCCTGCAGTGTTGGATCACTTTATTGATATAGAGTACCTGAAAGGAGCTACAATTTTTTTATTGTTTTCTTTCATTTGTTTTTCTCTTGAATAGAAGTCATGGCTTGCCCAAGTTTGTAACTTATGTAAGAACTTATTTGTCTGTATGGAGAATTATATAAATGACTTCTAATCAAGTTTGTAACTGACAAGTAACAGATGCTTAGTAGTCTGTGTGGAGAATTATATCAATGGCAATTGTTGTTTTTAAGTTCTGTAGTAATGGAACAATCCTTCAGTCTATATCTAGTACACCTACGCCATATCTGGAGAATTTAACTTCCGGATTTAATCTTCTTTTCATCTAGTATATTATGGCCAGTTCATGAGAAAGGTTTCCGGTTTACTACTTATGAATATTATATCTAGTTAAGTTTCAATAATGAGCGGACTTATGTTGTTTTTTTTGTGATATTGAAATAGACCCTGCCATATGTTCTTTACTGAGTTTTCTAGTGTTCAAGGTATTTATTCATCTTATGCTCATATACGTTGTGTAAACTTGCAGGTTTTCCTTTCCGAACAACCAATAGGCCAGGTGCACAGTTATTAGGACTTAATGGTAGAGATGATGGTCCTCTGGTAAGAGCTTTTATTTCCTCCCATACACTGATGTCTTCATGCACATAATTGTATTGGATGGAGTTTGAACTTCTAGGCATCACTCTTACTGAAACCTTCTGCTAGATTTGTTACCTCTAGTCTCAATTTTGCCATCTATTGGTTTATTTTTCAGATCACCACATGTAGCAGGGAAGGAATAAACAAGATTTGTTTATCACGTTGCGATGCTCGCACATTCAGTTTTGGGATCAGGATTGCAAAGCGCCGAACAGTTCAACAGGTAACTTTGTTTTTTTTGTCTGTTTTGTATTATGTAAAATCTTATAGTTCAGTCTTGTCATTCTATCTTTCCTATTAGATTTTGTTTCTCTCTAGTCAATTAATAGGTTCTAAAGTCTTCTCATGATTTTGATTTTTGTGATTGTTTTCTGACTCCAAATTTTCTGAGTTAATCTTGTGCATCTTTGGTGCTATGTGCTTATTACTCTTTTTATTGCATTTTTCATATGTGTACATGTGTCAACCAGGTAAATTGTCCTCCCAGATGCGCATGGTCATGCAAGGGTTTGCAATATTGCTCTATTTTTACATAAGCGGAATCCATTTAACAGTCTTTTAAAGTGTATGTTCTATTTGTTTTAGCTTGATTTAGTCCAACTTAGGAGCAACTTCTACTGATTCTTGTGCTGTATAATGTGTTATAGAATTCTCATTCTTTTTGGTTGCTACTCGCAGAAATGGTAAACATAGATAAGTTGGTGGTGGATTATTTCTTAGCATTTATCATTGGGAATAAATGTAAAAAGCATCATGCTCTTCCAAGCATTATCACACTTTTTCGTGTTACATCTCTTGCCAGCAGTCCCTCATCTTTTGTATAATCTACAAACCTGTGTTTGTTCTGACCATGTATTTTCTCTCACATCCTAATTGTGAGTTTCACAATTATTGTGATGATAGGTTATATCAATGATGAAGCCTATATGTTTATCATGATCTACATGTTCCCAATACTGTAGCGAGTAAAAGACTATGTATTTTGGGGTCGTCTAACCCATGTATCATGTGGTTTTGCAGTTTATAATAGTGAAAAGCTGTTTGTTCTGTGACTAGTTTATGCATGCATTAGAAATCTTTTAAACACATGACTATCCATTGCATTAGAAATCTTTTAAACACATGACTATCCATTGCATTTCAAAATAAAATGACTGAATTATCCAATTGAGGGCCCACTGTTTACGTTTGTTGGCAGGCATAGCTGAGCTAGACAGGCAGTTGTTGCTATTTGTGCATGTTTTTTATGCATGTACATATGGTTGTATGGTGTTATTTTCCTTTTTTTCAAGCCAAGAGTTTACTGATCTTCTGAAATGTTCTAAAACTTCTCATTGATTCATCAACAGTCATTTCCTATCAAATATCATGTACCAATATTGTCTACTTTTGATTTACAAATTTCACGTTCTGTTTTTATTTTTCTTATGGAAGTGATTTCCTTTGACGTACAGGTCCTGAATATGATACCTAAGGAAGCAGATGGTGAGCCTTTCGAGGATGCCCTTGCTCGGGTTTGTCGTTGTATTGGCGGAGGTAATGCTACCGATACTGCAGACAGTGACAGTGATCTAGAGGTGGTGGCGGATTCTGTTACTGTCAACCTCCGGTGCCCAGTAAGTTCCTTTTGGTGTCTTTGTGGATAGTTTGTCAATTAACTTTGTCTGCTGGGTATACTTACATCTACTCTCATTCTTTGTACAATTTTCTTTGAAAAAAATAGTTGAGTCACAATCCTTTAAGCTGTATAAATTCTGTTCAATTGTTTGTAAATAATTAAACTTAAATAGAGGTAAGTATGCTGTTCTGTTGATTAGAATCCATCAAATAAAACGCCAATTCCGTTTCATCATTTGGATTTTGACTGAAAGCAAACACATCAAAGAACTACATATTCTAACAATGATTAACATAAAGTAGCTAGTTTATTGCATTCAATTCATAAGTAACAGCTACAGCATGCTTCTTACTCTAGTGTGCACATATACGGATAGAGTATTGAATTATGAGATACAATATTGATAGATGGTTGTGCAAAATCTCAAACCAAACGATACTCATACTTCCTAGATACAGAAACATATATACTTGTCTGTAAGTGGATATTTGTAGTTAAATCATGAAGCATCTACCAAAGCCATCGTAATTAAAACAACTTTCAAACTTAGAAGGAAAGGACATATTGACATGAAGTAGCCAACTTCCTGTGTGATGATTGGAATGTAACTAGCTTGCATCCGTAATTCTTATATTCTTCTAAAAGATTTTGCAATACACATTAGTTGTAAGGTTACATTTATAGGAACATTAAACTTATCAAAAGAGTCTAGCAGGTCATGCATTTGAAGGAAAAGACTAACCTAAATGCCCATCCTCATGGGAACTTAATGTCCATGTAGTGCTTGCAGGAGAAACAGTTTTCATATAAAACAGCTTGAAGATTGGCATATGAAGCACTTAATTCTCATTATTTAATACTCAGAATATTGCACCCTAACATGTTCACACATTAACAACGACAACTACTTCAGGGGATCACCTTAATTAAGTTATATCTTTATTTGCTGTCCTCGACCCAAATTCCTTTAGGATTGCCTCTAGTCCAATCCTGACGCTTCTCCTAATTTGCACTGTTATTGGCCTCCATTGCACATGCTATAACCATCAAGGGATAAATATCAATTCATCCTTGTTTTATCCTCAATAGGAGAAAAGGGTGGGGGTGCAAAACAAGGGCTTCGCGAGATGTTACCTATCCTAGTATTACTGTTGCAGTTGCACAACTATGTAGTTCTGTTGGAATCTGGAGCATTAACTTTTCCATGATACATGCATACGTGTTTCTTTTGAACTGCATCTGGTCTTCAAGAACTTATAGAATGTATTACTTTCAAATATCTTTTCATGTATTGTATATCTTTTAATCAAGATACAAAAGAATTTTCTTTACAGTTTGCACATGATATATATTTTTTTTCTTTCCTTCTTTCTGATGTGAGTGTCGTCCAAGATATTTGTTATCTAAAGAATTCAGCTTGACTCATGTTTCTACCAGCCGTTTTTTCTCCATTAAGCATTCTGGTTTTCATCCTATCAAACTCTTTCCCTTTCCTGTCTTGTTATCAGTATTTCCTTCAAAGTGTGAAGGGCCATCTTTATATTCTGTATCATATGGTCAATTTGGTTGCTTATCCAATGCTATAAAACACAATCCTCCTATTTGGTGACAGAAAACCATACCTTTTATTCCTTAGGTTGCCTTCCTCACAGATTATGAGAATGAATTTGATCCTTTATTAAGATCTTGGAATTGGACATCATGTTTTCTTATGTAATACTCATATTAAAGGAGATACAACATTTCCACAACCTGTAATAGTCTAAGCAAATTGTAAATGATTTAATGTTCTTTCCTTTGCAGATGAGTGGGTCTAGGATAAAGATTGCAGGAAGGTTCAAGGCTTGTGTTCACATGGGGTGTTTTGATCTAGAAACATTCGTGGAACTTAATCAGAGATCTCGTAAGGTAACAATTCCACTTTATTTGCTCTTATTTTCTTTACCTGCTAACTCGTACCACCTTGTGTATTCTTGCAGTGGCAATGTCCAATCTGCCTAAAGAATTCCTCTCTTGAAAACCTCATCATTGATCCATATTTTAATCGTATCACTTCATTGGTAGGTATATGTGGACTTTCTACTGTAATTTGACTTTCTGATGCCTCTACTGTGTCACCATCTTTATCATTTAATGTCTGTAATAGATGAGAAATTGTGGAGAAGATGTTAATGAGATTGATGTTAAGCCTAATGGTTCTTGGCGTGCAAAGAGTGAAGGTGAGTGCAGGGATCTTTCAAGGTGGCATTTACCTGATGGTTCTCTTTGTGCTCCAATGGATCTGGATGTGGAAGGTGGTTCGAACATCTCAAAGCATATTAAACAGGAAGATATTTACGAAGGCTCGATAGGTTTGAAATTAGGAATGAAGAAAAACCAAAATGGTGTCTGGGAGCTTAGTAAACCTGAAGATACGAGGGTTCCTTCTGGAAATCATGTACAGGAGGAACTTGGAAATCATCTCCAACACCTTATGCCAATGAGCAGCAGCACCTCTAAAAGTTACAAAGATGGGGAAGATCCGAGTGTCAATCAGGATGGTGGGGGGAATTTTGACTTTTCTCTGAATAATGTCCATGAACTGGACTCTATTGCTCGTAATTTTGATCCCACATACGATGTTGAGGATAGGATTCCTCCTGCACCATCGAAAGATGCGGATGTTATTGTTCTCAGTGATTCTGACGAAGAAGACAATGTGACTATGGTTTCTGCTGCTCCAGCAACTGGTGCCAATGGTATTAATTTTCCTTCAGATCATCCTGGATTTGAGGAAACGTACACTGAAGACCCCGCTCTTAAGGTCAATGGGCCTGTTTTTGTTCCTTTTCCTAGTGACAATGATGATTTTGAAATGCCTATGTGGCCGTTGCCAACATATCCTCCAGCGGGTCCTACTTTTCAGCTATTTGGTGCAGATGACAATGGGTCTGATGCTTTAGTTGATGTGCAACAGAACTCAGTCCCATCACTAAATGGTTATGGTTTAACATCAAATGGGGACACGGGGGAAACTTCACAGGCCCAGGATCGCCCTAGCGCAGAATTGAATGGGCTGGTTCACAATCCTTTAGCATATGGCAGTAATGATCCTCCTTTACAAAATTTTCTCCCCAGTCAACCTGCTGATCCTCCACAGGCTGACTTGATTCACTTGAATGAGCATCCTGAGATGGCCAATGGTGATGGCTGGATATCCCTTAGCCTTGGCTGTGCTGGAGGAGGGAAAGGTGGCTCTGTGTCCTCAAATGGGATGGAATCATCAAAGCAGCAGTTTACAGCCCAAGAGAATGACACTGGTGTGTGCCTTATATAATTTATGCTATAATTTATAATTTCAAATATGTTTACATAACTAAGTGCTTTGATACCGTATTGTG
This sequence comes from Asparagus racemosus, assembly GCA_037177215.1. Classification (NCBI taxonomy): domain Eukaryota; kingdom Viridiplantae; phylum Streptophyta; class Magnoliopsida; order Asparagales; family Asparagaceae; genus Asparagus; species Asparagus racemosus. The sequence goes on along the minus strand of JBAKGM010000365.1, from coordinate 40,395,109 downwards.
TTAAGCTTTCAGTTATAGTGTAATAATTCAATATTGAGCTTTTGCAGATTACTACTGCATTTTTTGGGCATAATTGTGTTACTTATGCCGGTTTAGTAGCTTGCTAGGATGAGAGGTAGGCTGAAGTCAACCTGGATGGAGAATTAGGACTTGTGTAGCCGAGTTGACCCTCTTGTTAGTTGTTTCATAAATCCTTGTTGATGCCTGTTCAGCTTTTTTGATGTCTTTTAGTTGTTCTATGAGCCTGCTGAAACTTGTTGGTGTTCGTCTCTTGCAAAAATATGATAGATATTATTAGTTACACACACGATCCTTTTCCCTATGTTTATTATGCTTTCCTCTGGATATTTGCATCTTGCTAAATGATTGTTACACTTTCAAAAAGTTACTTGTATTGAGAGAATTTGAGATGTGGCCACCAGTCTTGGTTAATTTATGCTTATGTTGCATGTTTTATTGGAGGTTTTGATGTTTTCCTTCAAATTCTTTCAGCTTCTTTGCTTCTGAGCATGAATGGGGACAGAGGCCAGAAAGCAACCTCAAATGCTCGAAAGTCTGATGGTCTTTTCTCACATCCTCGTCAGCCTCGTTCAGTCCGACCTCGGCTGTACTTTTCGATAGATTCTGATTCTGACTAGAAGCCTAAACTGCAGTTAATGACTTCTAATCTTCCACTGAATACAAAAAGGGTCATCTCTCTCTCTCCATGCTGCTTCAGGTTTCTGCACTTCTTCAGCCTTTATTTCCTGCTCTATGAGAAGAAGAACAACTTTTGTCCTCGGTGAATGGTGAAAAGCTGAGGGCAGTTGCACTGAAGCATTCGCAGGCCGAGACCTTTCCTACTTGCATACGATCTTGATGGGCGATGATGAGTATAGAGTTTTGAATTTCAACTTGTTAGCAATCCGAACAGGTTGCTGCCAAAAAAAAAATTTTTTTTTGCCCCCCGATCAGGTCTGCAGGCCAGTTATGGCAGCCTGCAGAATATCTTGTACAGAGGGAAGTTATAAGAGGTTCAAATGTGGGCTTCATCTTGGGGGTATATAAAGCCTGATAACATGAAGGCCTTCTGTATTATGTCTTGACCTGAATTGTCTTTGTAAATTCTGTGTTTATTAAAGCTTTACTTGTGATTCCTGGTGTTTGCAATGAGTCAAATTTGGTGCAATAACAAAGTGCGTCTTCAAGTCCATTATCTCTTCCCAGTTTCATCAGCCTCAAATTTAACTCTCAAGAGTCAATAACCTAATATTGTTGCGTAACGCCTTTGAAACTCTGCAGTGTGATCGTGGTATCGAAGGAGACAATGTGAGTAACGCTTGTTCAGCAGGTAATAAATTTGTTTGCTGAAGGAACTTTTTATTTTAGATAGAGTAGATTTTCTTAGAATTTTTGTGCAATACTTATTTCCCCTCAAACATTTAATAAAAAAAATTTAAGATTTTGGGGGATGTTGAGCCAACGTGGTTACCACGAAGGCTACCAAATGAATAGTAGAAATATTTTAATGCAATGGCAAACTGCATTTTCTTTTTCTTTTTCTTTTTCTTCATATCTTTGTAATAAATTTTTTTCCATATTATTCCCGTAAATATTTCGTATTTTGAAATGAGTTCCTGCAATCATTGAAATTGCTGTTAGATCCTCCAATTCTCATAAGTTGTTTCAAATTAACCCTTCTTCTTTTTACTGCTTGTATTCTTGATTGGAGGTACTAATTTCATAGTAAGTTACGAATTTGGGGGCCTAATAGCAACTTCAATGATTCGAAGGACTAATTCAAAATATGAAAGATATTAGGGCTAATATGGGAAAAGCCCTTCTTATTCAAGATACAAATAAGACTACCGACATTAGTTTGCCTCCATTTTTAAACCATAAAAATGCCCCAATCTAATTCCACCAATCCTCAAGAACTTGCATCCACGTCTCTCCCTTGAACCTCGCAATTTACTTCAAATATGTCCTCAAATCCCTCCCACTTCATTCGCACAAAGCAATCAACCAAAGAGAGAAATAAAAAAGAAGAGTTTTTTCTTGCTTTTTTCCCCCCTCGAGAAGAGGAGAAATTTCCCCGTCCCAGATCGGAATTCAGCACCCCCATAGGAATTTCCCAATCCTTTGGGGCTGTCTCCGATCTGGGTGCGGCTCAATTTCTCTTAATTTCTCATCATTTTCATAAAGTTTTCAGTTTGGGTTGTTTTTATTTTCTCCTTTTAGATAGTTTTGATGAGAAATTGGTCTTTGGTTTTGGGTACATTGCCCATTTGGTGAAATGGGCATTTGAGATTTGAAAATTGGAAATTCGAGGGTTCCAAATTGGTTGGTGATTGGTGAACATGAGCTGCTTTCCTTGTTTTGGGAAGAAGGAGAAGGATAGTTTTGGTTCTGATGAGGGATTCAATCGTGCGCCAATTCCGAGTGTGCATAAAAAGCCAGGTGAGCTTTTAATATTTTTGCTTTATATTCACGTTGATGTTGATTTTAGATTAAAGTTTACATCTTTCGTATTACATGATGGTAAGCATTTTTCATTGCATGACGAAATTCCGATATATAACCTTGGGAATCATTTTTTATGCAAAAGTTCGAAGTAGTAGATTTCCTGTATACTCCTTTTCAATGTGCAGGCTTGTACAATAATTTCGCAACATATAACACAATGATATACTAATTGGAGGAAAAATGACCTATTATAATGGAGGAACTTTGAGGTTCATATGATATAACTTTCACTATAATAGATGTTTGATTATTTTTTTTTTAAGGAAGGGCATTGGCCCAATAGATGCTTGATTTACTATGGTCATTGCCGATATTGAAATGACAATAATTTAAACAATGTTGATTAAGAATCATTAGATTACCATTGGCGCACCAAATTATTAAGCATTAACTCATTTGATTTTCTTCTAATAAAATCTTAATAATATAACTAGATTCAAAAATATAAGAAACTAACATTAGTTTGTGTTTGTGATCTTCCCTTTTTTGTGCAGAACCTCCTAAGCCTCGAATCTCTGAATCAACCGTCCCTGTCAACACTGGAAATATTCAAGCGCAGAATTTCACATTCCGAGAATTAGCTACAGCTACCAAGCATTTCACACCCGATAACCTTTTAGGCGAAGGAGGCCTTGGAAGAGTTTATAAAGGTTATATCGAGAGCATTGACAAGGTAAATTACAGTCAAACTCAATTCACAAATTCAATCATTGTTCTCCAATTCTGATCTTTCCTTTTTTTTTATCTTCTCTGGATCAGACTGTTGCAGTTAAGCAATTGGACAGGAGTAGCAATCAAGGGAATAAAGAGTTTCTGGTCGAAGTTATGATGCTCAGTCTCCTTCACCATCCGAATCTTGTCAATCTAGCTGGATATTGTGCAGATGGAGACCAGAGACTTTTGGTGTTTGAGTTCGTGCCCAATGGATCTCTACAAGATCATTTGTTCGGTATAACTCTTAATTCATACATATTCACACATGTTCGCATTTCTTAGAGAAATATATAGCAGATTAATCGCCTTAACTTGTACATTTTTAGGGGTTTTCACTTATAAGACCTAAAATTTCAATCATATTTTTAGATTATGCCCCTAAATCTTCATACCCTTAATTTACGGAGCCAAATCCTTCAAGTTGTTTTAAATAACACCTTTAAATGAAAATTTCATCCGAATATGTTACTTTGGTGTGATTAACTCTCGATTGATGCTGGTAATTTATCTGAATATTGTTGATTCGGATGTGCTACACTTGTGTAACTCCAGAGATTGAAATCGGAAAAGGAAAATAGAGGACAGTGAACTACAGAAAGGAGAGAGATTGAGAACATGAACTAAACATGTGTTATATACCCTATCATGGGTGTTAAGGTAAATTACCAGCAATTACTAAGATTTAATCACAGCATCCTAGTAGATTTGGATGAAAATTTCCTTGTGTTTTAAGTTAGGACAACTTAATTGCTTTGGGTGTATCTTGAAGAAGATTTAGGGGTCTACTATGAGAACTCTTTTATTTTTTTCTCCTTAATTTCGTAAATATGTGAACTAAGAAACTCAACACGTTCACAGATATGAAGCCAAATCAGAAACCAATGGACTGGTTCACAAGAATGAAAATAGCCTATGGTGCAGCTCAAGGTCTCGAATACCTCCACGATAAGGCAAATCCACCAGTTATCTATCGGGATATGAAATCATCGAACATTTTGCTTGATAATCTCTTAACCCCGAAGCTATCAGACTATGGACTAGCTAAACTGAGCTCTATGGGAGATAACCCAATGGTAGGGTCGAGGGTAATTGGCACTTATGGATATAGTGCACCAGAGTGTACTCGAAATGGAGAGATCACTATGAAATCAGATGTGTACAGCTTTGGAGTTGTTCTTCTGGAGTTGATCAGTGGGAGAAGAGCCCTTGATGCATCGAAGCCGATGAATGAGCAGAATCTCGTCTCATGGGTATGAACTCATCGGCTTATTACTTATCTCCATAATGTCAAAAATCATGAATTGAATTAAATCTCTGTTTATTTACAGTTAGGAGCTATCAGGACTAGGTGAATAAATAATATTGATAGAACAAAATTTTTAGGGTAAAATTCACTATAAACCCCTAATAAGTTTGTGCCATTGGAAGTTAAACCCCCAAAAAGTTTGCAACTCCTATTAAACCCACGAGTTTGGGAATTCCAGAAAACCCCAAGAACGTTTTGATTTTTTTCCCACTTAACCCACACAAGGTCTATATAGTTTTATTATGTTAGCATGACATATATCATGCAACCACATAGTCTGACCAATTTATATATGGCTACATTACACACCAAACACTGATGCTATGCATTAACTCACATATCATCTATGTATTACACTATGTTAGCGTCACATAGCTTATTAAATCACATGATCTACAAATTTATGTAGGGTTAAGTGCACATAGACGCGCCCCCCCCCCCCCCCAACTATAGTATCACTGTGTTGAGCTTACTGCCTAGAGTTTAATTGTTGCAGATAGACCCCCAGATTCAAATTCTTGGCTCTTTTACCCTTGGTGAACTTTCGGCAGATATTGCCCTAGGGCAACATTAGTGAGTTTATCTGACAGTGAAAAGTTCACGCAAAAAAAAAAAAAAAAGAACTTGGGGCTTTATCTGCAACAACGAAACTACAATGGTAGTAACTTCAAAACAACGACACTACAGGGGTCCTCTGTGAAACTAACCCATTCATATATGACTACATATATAACTATCACATTACTACTTCCAGTCATAATTAATCATATTATGCACATAATAGGCACAACCGTTGTTCAAGGAGCAAAGGAGATACCCAGAGCTCGTCGATCCAATCCTCGATGGCGATTTTACACTGACAAGCTTAAACCAAGTCGTCGCCATAGCCTCAATGTGTCTTCAAGATGAGCCCTCAGTTCGTCCATTAATGGCCGATGTTGTCATGACCCTAAGCTTTCTAATTGAACCCTCACCTTCATCTCAAATTATCAAAGCTCCTACCCCTGTTCAAATCCCCCCCTCACAATCTCAACCACCTCGTCAATCTTCATCATCAAGTTCGAGCTCGGATAATGAACATGTTGTCGAGACCCTTCAATTAGGTTTGACTTCAAGGAAAAGCCAAGCGGGATCCAAGATTGGAAGTAGTCGCGCGAGCTCAAGCAGTAGCGCGAGCTCAAGACGAAGTTCCAGACAAAACTCAAAGAAAGATATTGATGGTAGTTCAAGCTCAAAACATGACAGGGATTTATCTTATCGAGACACTGATGATAGTAGTAGCTCGAGCTCGAAACACTCACGGGGATCATTGAAGCACGGAAGTCAAAGGTCAGGGATAACAGAGGAATTTGATGTGGGAAGTGATGGTTCGATATCGATCCATTCTGAGGAGCCTGATCACGATGAGTATGAGTCTGATTAACGTGTCACAAAAACCCGCGCTCCGAGATTTCGTTCTTCACTGGCTTCTTCTTGGAGAAAATCATATGTGATGCGCAACGCGAGGTTGAGCTATGTGTATAAAACAGTTGGGTTTTTGTGTATGTTGCTCATTCATGTGCTCCTTTTCAAATGAATGTCTAATGTAAACCCTGAAATCAATATGAAGACCACAAGATTGTGTTGGTATCTCTAAACCTGTGACTTGTGTCTGAGCCATATGATATTACTTTTTCACTAATTTATCTGGATGATGATGAGAATATGTTATGATCACGTAAATAAAGGAGCAACCTCTTTAGTAATTTGTTCCATATTTTTCTTGTGGGAGTGAAGATGATCAAGTGTAGAATTAAGAAAAAACTATAACTCTCTACCTTCACCGCAACTTCGGAGCGTTGATGCAATTCGGAGTTTCAGTGCAATGGTTAGAGGGACTAAGAATACGTCAAACAATTTTACTTGCTTTATCCTTGTGATCTTGATACATCAAACAGCAGGAAGACAAATTGTGGTCTTCAGAGCACCACATCAATACTTTTCTGGATGTCCACTGATTTTGTTGGATTTGAAATTCTCCATATAACAATCAACTTAAATGGATAGTCCCAATTATTGGACAGTGACCCAACTCTAAACAAGCTAAAAGAAATGGCGACAAGTCACAATCAAGCATAAAATGGACTTCACCTAGCCCTTAACTGAGAACAATGAAATACAAGTTACATTTAATCTCTTTATATACGTTATTTTAGTTTTAAGGATTTTATATGATGTTTTGATGCTGTTTAATTTATTTTCAACTCTAGGATTTTTTTTATTTTTTGTGTAATTTTAAAATTTGGCCTAACTTATATTTCTATGGTTGTCGGCTAGATTAATGATGATATATTGAATTGAAAAGTGTCACCTTCATGGAGAAGATATTTCCTCTTCTGACTTGCGATTAACTTGTGTTTTGGGCTTGAAATGAGAATACAAAAATTGCCCCTCACTTCAATTTGCTAGCACTCCACCAAATTAATTAAACTTTTCAATTCAGTTCATCTCAAAATCTTGTCAACAAATCTTAGAAAACATACGGATGAGGAATCTGAATAAAAGCAAGCTCTTGAATTTGCTATTGCTGCAGTGTAACCATCTTCACAGATATGATTATTTGCACGATACATGATACAAATCAATAGCTAACTTTCATTATACTGTAATAGAGAGCGAGGGGGAAAAAAGGAAAAAAAAAAAAAAACAATTCCAGAGGATGAAGAAAGTTTTCTTTTATGTGACCGATACTTCTCTATCCTGAAGAACTTTTTGCAAGTGATCTGTGGTCATGATCCATTTGCTCAATTGAAAGCGAAAAAAAAAAAAATATCAGAAAAAAAAACTGAAAACTTACCTGAAATGGTATTAATTTCACTGGAGCCAGCATGCATGTATCCACTATCCAGATATATTTCCCTCACAGTAGAGACGCCGCTGCCTTCCTCAATCTGAGGATGACAGCGGCGTCAGCTCTCCTGCGAGGGAAAACCTACAGATGCTTCCTTCAAAGTTCATACAATTTTTCGATGAAGTATACAGCGAGACCTAATTTTCTCGCAATTCTTCCAATGCACAGGATTATACAATCCTTATCCTGTGCACTGCACCGGACATGTATTTTATCCTCCAACAGAGGTTTGGGGAATGAAGTATATATATAAGCAGACTGCCGGCTGAATTATTTGTCACTAGGCTGATCTCAGCATTCAGATGTCATTGACGGATGCTTACTATAGCTCGATTTTCTCTCGGGGTCGAGTTTAGACGCAGCAACGGCTTCAAACTGATCGAGAACGATGTTATTGATACATTGATGTTACTGTCATTAGAGTCTGTTCGTTTGTAGGAATTGATGTTTGCTGAATGGTTATCTTCAGGATTGAAGTTGCCATGTCTCATTCTTTAAATTTGAATTTTCAACACATGCCACTAATACCCTATAAAGACATCATTTTTGTTTTATTTTTAATTTTTGTTTTGGTTATATTGTAAGATATTGGATTGTGTGAAAGGGAAATCTGATCATATATAGAGCCTGATACATTGCACGATGTGCTCGTGGTGATTATCCATTGACATCAACTTTTTTGATAATTGAATCCAATAATATGTGCTGAGAGTCTGAGACTGTTTGTTTCCATATATCTCAAAGAAGCCACAAGATTTAGTTGGCAACTTATCCTGAGTATAACGTGCATAAAAATGAGTCACACAAAACTGAATATGATATTAGTGTACTGCGTGGCTTTTTGGGTAAATTTCACATAACCCCCTTTAAGTTCGGCCATTTTTGAGATAACCTCCTTAAACTTTAGAAATATCGCTTAAGCCCCTAAGTTTTGTCACATAACCCCTTAACTGACATTGTTAGATCTAACTGTGCACATGAAAATCACGTGAATCCAAATGACAAAAATACCCCTGTCGAAAAAAAAACTCTCAAATTTGGTCCAACTTTCAAAATGTCCATGATTTAACAGATAGAATGTTAATTTGAAAAGGTTATTTCTGTTTTTTGTAATCAATTCATGTATCACAGTTAGGGGGGTTAAGTTGAAAAAATCGAAAACGTTTTGAGGTTTTCTGAAACACGCCTTACTTAAGGGGGGTTAAATGACAATTTCAAGGTTCAATGGGTTTATCACAAAATAGGTCAAACTTAAAGGGGAGTTTGTGAAATTTATCCTGACTAACAGCCAAAAATGTTCAGCTAAACAACATCCAACTATCCTCCAGGTCAACACTCCCCGTCCAAAAATCAAGGTTATCAACAAACTAGTTTCTATCAACTTGACCTTAAATAGAAAATTGCATCCCCGAAACAAAAAACAAAGTTATCCCTGGATCCTCTTGCATCACCCATTAATAGCAACTTAACCAAAAAATAACCTCCTCTTTCTTCTATAAAACTTCAATCCTTACACAAATCATTCTCTCATAAACATAAAGTTGCATTCGCCAATAATACTGGTTCACCAGCATCTTCATCGTCGCCTGCTTAACCCTCTGGTCGATGAAGAAAGTTTGACAAGCCAAACAGGTTATGGCACGATGTTTATGATGATGATATGCGCGATAGTGTATGTGTTTTCTATTCTTGCTGCATTCTACATTTTCTACACGATCAAGGAGGCCATCAAATATCGAAGATGTTGGGTGCAGAGACACGCCCACACGCCGCAGAAGTGATATCACCTGAGAGAAGGTCCTGATTATATTCACGAAGGAAATATAATCCCAGACGGGGATTAGCTCATGAAGGAGATAATCGCCGGAGTGGGTGAAATCGACTAAGCGAAGTCACGCACGGACCCTGAGATTAAGACCAAACTTAATCTTGAGGGTGGATCTTGTAGATCTGAGAACTTACAAACTATAGCAAATACACAATAAACAGCAAAGACACGAGATTTATGTGGTTCGGCAAACTTGCCTACGTCCACGGGAGGGGTTGAGGAGAGATTCTACTATGGAGAAGAACACCGACGATTTGTACAATCCACAAGCTCGTCTAAAAAGAAATAAAATAAAAGCTTTGATATTTACCCAAGAGAAATTGACCTCTCTCTTGTAAAATCTCTCCAAGCTCTCGCTTTCTCTCTCTCTCTCTCTCTAGCTTTTTCTCCTCTCTTCACACCCTACAAATCCTAGGTTTAAGTCCCTATTTAAAGGGAATTAGTTAAGGATTTTTCTTTATGTTTGTCGATGTGGGACTAAATAAAAATTTTCTTTTTTGTTACTGTAGCGCGCACCGGAACAAATTGTTATTGTGGCCCCCACGTGTGGCCCCCCCCACGTTCACAGAAGAAATCTTCCATGTCATCACATAACAGTAGTTCAGGCGAAAAATTCTGTGTCAATGGAGAGAAAATGAGAATAATGGCAACATGTATGGAAAAATATTTCTTGTAATGTTTACGCCAAGTGTTATGTATTGTTCATAGTGTCTCTCGTGATGAGTGTTGTGATAAAACATGATCTGGACTGTATGGTTTGCAGCGAAAAGAAAACATATCAAATAAATGTAGCATTTGTCGCAGCAAATCTCTTCAAATCTGATGTTTCGAAATCTGCAAGAGTGAAATTTTATTGTGGAAAATATACTTCTGTTGCGAATATGGTGTCCAGTTCAAAACAATTGATGCCAAAGGTAAAAGGTTGTGTTTGATGAGGTGACATTGCATTTTATGTTTGAATCGTTTTCTTCTTTCCATGGAAATTTGATTTAGGGGGTGTATTGTGAAAATTTGAAGGTCTAGGGGGTTTTGTGAAACTCCAAAATTCATGGGGGTGAAATAGAAAAGGTTTAGGGGCATTCGTAAAATTTACCCTAAAAAATACATGCACGGATTTTGCCAGCTGATACGGAAATCCAAATCAAGAAATAGATTTTTTGGGCAATGGCTTTCTTTCCTGCAGTGGAAACATGATAATTTTTAGGCAAAATTGGAAAACTAAGAAGCTTTCTATTCTCAAGAAATAGATTGTATGGTGGTTTGTTGTTAGGGAAATAACTGTGAATATGTGTGGTAGAGCTGTACGATGCTTACTACTGCAGCTTGTTGGTTGTGACTGATAATTTTAGGTCACTCTGGATCATTGACCCTCTTAAGCTTTAGATTTTAGATGTTTTTTCTGTTCAGTGCTTGAGCATATTTTGAATATTCTATAATGACAGTTTCAATAATAAATAAATAAATAAATAAGTTGGTCCAATACTACACGAAGCCCCCACCATTGTGAACTCTAGGGAGAGTCAAATGCATGCATCCTTACCCCCACGGGCCCCACACACGGAACCCGTGACCTCCATCTTTAAGTTGGTAGTCATTCACAGAAACTAGGGAAATTGAGCAACAGGTTCAATCTAATAGGCTGGTAATCGTTTAAAGCCAATGCATGAATACATAACTTCAATTTGAAGACTCGAAACCGATTTTTTGAGTACTTTAATTTTCAACCAAGATTTTCGTTATTGAGGTATGATGTTATGTGATGATTTACTCTGTATCTTCTGTACTGTTTGGTACTAATTCTCTCAGCGTCGAATTCAACTGTAGAATGGAGATTTTTACAGTAATCTTGGATTCTTGATCCTTTTCCCTATTAATATTAATAGAAAAACAGGGAATATATCGGCAAGTCTAAGTAGTCAGCCAATTTGCAAAGCCTTTATCATCATTTGTTGACAATTTTTCCTGCATATAAGAAATGTAAATGCACCAACTCAAGCATATAAAGTATTTTTCTAGCAAATAAAATTCCAATATTACAACATATAAACAAATGTTTGGGACTGTGATGTTGGTACACTCTTCTCCTTTACAGTGGAAAGAAGAAAAATATCAGTATATCTAAGCACAAGCACGAGTTCTTTTGACCAACTCCATTTCACCTCAAACTTCCAATGAAGTTTCAGCCATGGAAACATAAATATCAGCAAAAGTTCCATCACCCAAAAAAAAAAAAAAAAAAAAAGAAGAAGAAGAGAAGTTCTGAGACCCCAAGAAGCAAATTATGCTACTTTTGTCAATAGCAAATAAAATCAGAGCAAACTTTAAATTAAAATATCGAAAAGAGCTATTAGACTTGCTTGCAGTAATATGTCATGCACGTCACTTTTAATTGTTAAGACATTTACCATATTCCCATATTAGAAAAGGATTAACTTGCTGGAATTTGTTTTTTTAAAAAAATCGCGGCATTCCAGTTAAATTAAATCATCTAACTAGTTTCTGTCAAATGTAACCTTAAAATAGAAAATTTTACAACCTAAACAAATCACAACTCTCCTAATCCTCCATATCACCCATTAATACCAACTTAAACAAAAAAAATAACCTCCTCTTCCTTCTATAAAACTTCAATCCTTACACAATCAATACCACATCGTCCTCTCATAAGCACAGAAAATTACAGTTTCAAATAAAAATGGTTCACCAGCGTCTTCATCGTCGCCTTCTCAAGCCCCCGCTCAGCGAAGGAAATTTGACAAGCCAAACCGAGTACAGCATGATATTCATGATGATCATGTCCGCGATACTATATGTGTTCGCTATACTCGCTGCGTTCTACAGTTTCCACACGATCAAAGAGATCATCAAACATCGAAGGAATCTCCCGCGTCGCCACACAGCAGCTGTTTAACGCGCAAAATACTTCTTCCTCCTCTGTGTTGCCTCCCTCTCCGTCGAGGGAGAGAAAATGAGAATGTTGAATAAATGGCAACGCATGTGTTACGTATTGGTCGTGTAATCTCTTGCGATGAGGGGTTGTGGCTAAAAAATCATTTGCGCAAAATATTGTTCTAACCGTTGAAGAAATATTCACGATCTTTTTGTTGTTTTTTATTTAATATCGCCCTATGATCTCTTTCCATGGACAAAGGGAGTTACATTCCATCACGAAGTGTGATGAACTATGAATAGACTGTCGAGTTTCTTATTAGAGCCCATTATCAACTCACCTCGCATTAACTCAACCCATCAAATCACTTTCCGCCACGCGTCAGTCTTATCCTGCTCCGCCGGAGCACCAAACCACACGCTCAAAAAAATCCAGCCCCCAACCGAGCTCAACGAACTTTATATATGATGCCAAGATCCAGACCCTTCACTTTCCCCTTCGATCCCTCTCTCTTCGTCGTCTCCTTCTCGTTCCAAACCTCATCGATGGCAAGAGGAAGCTCTCAGTCCCAAACCACATCCTCCGCCGCTGGCGCCGCCGGCCGCCCGACGACGGTGGGCCCCAGGGGATCCGCGGCGGCAACGGCCGGGATGCGGCGGCGGAGGACCACCGGCGGCGGGGGAGGCGGGGGAGGCGGATCGTACTCCGCCGGCGGCGGAGGCGGGAGCAACATGCTGAGGTTCTACACCGACGACGCCCCCGGCCTCAAGATGTCGCCGACGGTGGTCCTCGTGATGAGCCTTTGCTTCATAGGGTTCGTCACCGCTCTCCACGTCTTCGGAAAGCTCTACAGGTACAGGTCGGCGGCGGCCGGCGGCGCTTGAGGCGATCTGTAAGAGATCTCTCTCTCTGAAACTCGCTCTGATTTGGTTTTTTTCGGGGGTGATTTTGGATGAGATCTTGATCTAGATCTGAGGATTTGAAGGTAGAGGAGTAGGAATTGAGTTTGTGTGGTTTTGATGTGTCGTATCTGCAAGTTTCCATTTTAGTGGCTGCTTTAATTGCGATAGCTGATAATTTTGATTTTGTTGCCTTTTGTGGTTAGTTAATGATGTTTTGGTCCAGATCTATTAACTCGTCGTTTCCATTTTGATCCAGATCTATTAATTGTTTGAGATTCTGATCCTGAATTTGTTTGTGTTAGGTTTCAGTAATTATATCTAAGCGATATTTTAAGTTGTATTTCACTTGTAATTTACTTTTTTTTTTTTTTTGGGTAAAAAGGACCTAGGCAGAGCTGATGATAGAGGTAACCCAAATGATATTTGGCCAATACACCAGGGGCCTCCACTGAATTTTTTTTTTTTTTATTTGCCATTCATTTTGATAATGATTACTTGCTAGGACATTTGATTCTTGACCCATGCTTCTTGCCTTTTAGAACTTGTATTTGTTGAGAATATAGAGGATATTGGAATTAGGTGAAGCTACTAGTTAGAGAATAATAGGCTTCTGTATGAAAAATGAGAAAAGAGAAGCGGACGTTGCTAAAGAATACAAATCATGAAAGGATGTCGTTAGATGGCCTCTTAAATGAGTGTTTCTAGGAAATATATAAACCGGATGTAAGTATGGATAGTATAAAAATGCTGATAAGGATAATATACGCCTAATTCTAAGGCTAATATACGCCTAATTCTTAGAGTACATGCCTGCAACAAGTTTTAAATTAAACATAGCCACCAAGTCACTCCAAAAGAAGGTAACTGAAAGTGTCTTTGGGCTTGCCTTTTTGATTTGCAGGAGTAACCTAAGTTTGTTAGCCGTCTTTGTCTGTATAGCCTTGTAAGAGCAAAGTAGCATAAAGAGTTGAGAGATGATGAGTATTGTTCTATTCTTCTCTCAGTAGGCAAGTGTGGGTTAGCTTCCTCGGACAGTTTTGTGCTTTTGTCCTTCACCAACTAAGTTAACTTAGATTATCTATCTTCCAATCTCCAATTCGAGTACATCACAAGACACTTGAGGTTTGATTGTTTGGGCAATCATTGATCCATTCAGGTTGGTATTATCTTCCTTAGTCCTTAGGCAATTTGATGAAGCTGTACAAGTATAGGTTCGTTTTTCATCTTCCTCTTAATAATGCCCTGTAGCTAACAAGAAACCAGCCAGTAGATATTTCTCCGGGCAAAGCCTGAAGGAAGACAACTTTGTATCTAGTGTGCTGCAATTCAGTGCGTGAAACTTTTGTTAAATTCTTCAATTTGTTGGCTTTCTAGTGCTGGGTGGATTCTGATGAACTTAGAGACAAAGTAAGTGAACAACCTTTCTTCCTTTTCCACTTCGCTTTTTGCATTTTTCGGTGAGGAATAGAGAATTCTCACCTGCATTTATTCAGAAATTTATTGTTGTTTAATGTGACTTGCCGTTCTCTTCCTTGTTTGCTTCGGAAGAAGTGACTTGATACATAATATATATAGTTTTAATTCAGTGGTGTCTAGGCAATATAACCAACCACGGCTGACTACTCGGAGAAAATTTGCCTTGTCCCGTTTTACCTAGTATTGTAGTAGATCATTCATCATGGTATCTGGAGGAAGCTTTTCTTTCATCACACTCTTTCCTCCTTAGGTGCCTTCATCCCATTATCTTTTCTTGATTTGTCTAAACAGGCACTGAGAACTTTTAAGAATATAAAGATCAGTTTTTTTATGTTGCATGATGCAGCAGATTGTGATCAAGTGCAACATCTGGAGGAGTATGACTGTCTTATAACCTAAGTAAGAAAAATGGTAAATTCCTGTTTACTCTTATACAGTCAGATTATATAATTTTTGTGGAGTTGGGAGTATTGAGCCATATTATATGGAATATATATTCGATTACTAATTCAGAAACTTTTGGTCCTGTAGGATTGGTATAAGTGGTTGAATGCTTTGGATGTATTACATAGGGTCATTTGTGCATGGAAAGGTTCTGTCTTTTCCGGTCAATAAAAAGCTTCGGAACAACTTCTTTTTTCCTAATATCAACTGTATATCAGCTGTGCTGACCAGAGACTTCTTCTGAATTTGCATTTAAACAATAAGCTGTTAATTGAGTGATGATGGTAGTCCTTTGGTGTTAAAAGCTCTGTTCTTTCAGATGCTAGCAAGATCATAGTCTTAGAATTGGAATATTTTCCAGGCTAGGTTAGTTTTCTTTTTGCAAGGAAACTGTAGGTTGGAATCTAAGGAATAATCAAACTATTGCTTTCTGGAGGTGGAGTTTTGGACAGCTACAGCTGTATGAAATAGAAAGAGAAATTGAAATCATGGAAATATGTAGAGGTTAAGGTATGTAAATTTCGTTGCATTGGTAACCTATCCTGGCTTTGTGATTTCATTTTAGGCAGAAAAGGCATGCGGCCAATGTTAAGAGTAAACAGATTTGTGCCCCTTGATGACCAAACCTAGGCTAAAATGGTGATGCTGTTTCCTCACTTCATATATGGATATGTTAGGAAATAAAACTCATGTTCGAGGGGAAAGATTGAATAGAGCATGTTAGATACATAATGGTGTATGCTATTATCTTGTGATCATTTGTTCTTAACCCGTGTAACCACCTGTGCTTATCCAGTATAGCAACTCAATTCTATATATAGGGTATCATAGGTATGCTATTATGAAAATAAATAAATATGTTTCTCTTTTCCTAACGGAGCAACAATGAAGATTGCATGAGGTAACATGAGATCAAACCTCTTCATAGTTCATATCGTAGTATGACATCTGTGTGTGTGGGTGTGAGTGGGTGGGGGATCATAATAATCATGTCCACCTATATTGTAAGTTATAAATTAGAGAAGTAACAATGTGTCATGTTTTTGGGCAATGTACAACTTTTGATGTTTGGTGATGATTAGTTAAGATGTTTGCTTTATTAAGTTGATGAAGGTTGTTGTCCTCATGCATACATTGTGAGATTCCTCTCATGAATAAACAATGCTATTATTTTATCACATCCTACACAGGTATGATATGAATGTTCATCTCCAAGCATATGATTCCTGAATAGTTTAATTCTGATATCAACTCGTTCTCCAAATTGTTTGTTGAATCTTTGTTCATCGAATACTTTGTGCAGCATCAATACATTTTGCTGAATCTTTGTTCATCGAAGATGATAAGGTTTGTGTGCTCATCAGCAGAAATCGCTTCTGAATGCAGTGCTTCCCAGATTTACTTAAAAAAAGTGCTTTCATCCTAACGTAATATTCTTCATAAATTACTAGCCATTAGTTTACTATCATGATGATGACTTTATTGCCAATGTTATTTGATTCTATCTTGTATTGTGTTTACTTGTGGATGTGATGCGTTGCATTGATGAGTACTAAGTTTTGGGTCATTGATACGGAAAATTAACAAGTGCACTCAGGTTCATGACAATTAATGTGCACCAAATAAATGTTAGCCGTTGGATCATTAGATTTCGGAATTTGTGTACAGATCTAATGGTTGCATTTTTTGGGTGTGCATTTAATGTCACAGACTGTCCTTACTGAACACAGGTCCATGTCTATCGGATACTTTCTCCATTGACAGGTTCCCACGGGATACTTTTTCCGTTGATAGGGGACTGTGTCCGAACTAATAACAAGTTATCAAGGCTCACCTAATATTAACAAATTCGAGCGTGTTCATTGAACTTGATGTTCCCTATTAACAAATTCAAGCGTGTTCATGGAACTTGATGTTCTCTTTCTGCTGTGTTTCGAACAGCTTTTGATGGCTCAATTGAAGAAGGATAGTGATTTTTAATTAGCCTGTGATAAGATAGTTTAATAGGAGAAAGATGTTGTGTTGGCTTAAAACAATGACAAAGTATTGGTTGAACAATTGGAATTAATTTGTGTTTAGATTATTCATGGCTTTTTAATGTATTACTGTATACAAGTATAAAGCAAATTATAAGCTTTGAATTTCTCATTTCACAATTAGAAAAAAATATTTGCTTCAAAAGAACTATTTGTGGAGATAC
Source organism: Asparagus racemosus (assembly GCA_037177215.1). Classification (NCBI taxonomy): domain Eukaryota; kingdom Viridiplantae; phylum Streptophyta; class Magnoliopsida; order Asparagales; family Asparagaceae; genus Asparagus; species Asparagus racemosus. The sequence goes on along the minus strand of JBAKGM010000365.1, from coordinate 40,377,954 downwards.
CACAAAGAATGTATCATTCTATTTTACCCTCACTGGAAGCTTCCTAATTCAGCTAGTAGAGTTAGCAAAAGCTTCCCATGTGACTTGCTTTAGAGAAATAAATAGTGATTATGATGGAGATAATGTTAAGAGGATAAAGATGATGTTGAAATGGATTAGTCCTCAATAATTAAATTTAATAATCATAATTACGATGAAGGTTTTTTGCAAATACTAAAATATTCGTAAGAGAAAAAAATTTCTAAACTTTTGTCATTTACATTCAATATACACCCTCTCCCAAAATAGGTATTTTTTTATTCTCTCTCGGAACTTTTAGTTGTTTGCAAAGTTCGAAATTTAGGGGTCTTGTCAGACACGCTAAATTTAAGGGGATTACATGTAGCAGCCCCCAAATTCAAGGGGTTTTATGAAATTAACCTTACAAAATACAATTATCTCTAATAAAAACAATATTTAATACACAAGATTAAAAAAGCAAATTACCCAAAATTAAAAACACAATCTAAGATTTAGGACAGCCAACTAATCCGAAATCCAAAACCAATCCAAGAAGATTACATGCCCAAAAACGCATCCTAAAAAGAAGGGTTAATTTTAGAAAAACCCCGCTCAAATTTGGGGGTCATCTCAAAAAACCCTCCCTCAGTTGTTTTAACTTTAAAAGATTCACCCCTCAATTATGGAGTTGTTGTAGATACATCCCTTCAACTTTCAAAATATTATTTATCCCCCCTCAGTTTTTTTTATTTAACCCCCTAAACTAATATAATTTAAATCTAAAGGAACAAATGATTTAAAATGACCATACTATCCCTAAAACACTAATTTTTTAACAATATTTTGTTCTTTTTTTAAAAAAATTTGTTAAAAATAAATTTCATTTTAGTTCCCCTCACTTCTTATACCTCCATCTTCATTGCTAGGTTGACGTGCAAATCTAATTTTTTTTCCTTTCTGTTTTGAAACGCTAAACTTCTTTTATTTTCTACTTATCTATACTTGTAATGTTTGAAACAATAAAAACTTTTAATTTTCTTTTGAAGATTAGTTTTCTCATCAAAACCCATCGAACCGAAGTCTAATATTTTGATTGGGTTGGGTTTTTAAATTCACATGAATGTTTTTCAACCAAGAGTATTTTAGTCATTGCATATTTTAAATTAATAATGTTAGGAGGGTTATTTGAAAAAACAAGAAAGATAAAGGAGGTTTTGTGATGCACCTCATAGTTGAAGGGGGTTTAGTCATATTTTGAAAGTTGAGGGGTTATGTACAACACCCTTAAATTTAACGGGGTTTTCTAAAGATGAAATAACTGAGGACGGTTTTCTAGGACAAGCCCCATTAGTGAGGGGGTTTTCTAAAATTAACCCTTAAAAGAATTACAAAACGTTGTCCACGCGGGTAGCGGGTAAAAACCAGCATGATTTGTGGGCCCCACTTTTTCGGCTCTCCTCTATAAAAGCGCAGTGGTTACTTGTATCTGTGTTCTCTCTATAAATTCTCTCTCTCTAAAATTTCTCTCTCCGCTTTCATCGGTGGTTTCGCCCAATCAATCTCGCACAGTCGAACCCTAATCTATAAATCTATGGAAGATCTCGGAATTTTTTTTTGGGAGATTTTTCGACGATTTTAGCCGGATTTTTCTTTGATCCGTAATCACGTACGGACCCCAAGGTATTCCACTCGTTAATCGATCGTATTGTTTCGTAGATTTCCTACGATCGCTTTTGGTTCTTGATTGATTGGGATGTTGTTAGAAATTCGATGGCTTTATTTGGGCGATCCGTCTGCAAAATGTTCGATTGTTTGTTTAATTTTTGGACAGAAAGCGATCATTTTTATCTTGGCAGCTGATTAATTATCTTTACATGCTCTCCTCTTTGTACTAGAGTGATTATGTTCTTATTATGTAATGTCTCTGTGAGATTTCATGTGATTGGTGAAGGTGAGAGTTATCTTTGATTGGGTAATCGGAAGGTAATATTTTTGTGAGGTAAGTCAGCCATGGATGATTCTCTCTCTCTCCAAAAAAAAAAAAAAAGAAGAAGAAAAAAAAGAACCCAGATCATTGTTAGTTAGAAATGAAGCTAACCAAGGAATACTTTGGTGAAGCGACAAAGAGTAGGGTGAAATGAAATAAAATAAAATAAAAAAGAGAGAGAATCCTAATTTAAAGTAAAAGATACCTAA